>CM022665.1:40468651-40496151 GCA_012295275.1 Chrysomallon squamiferum | reverse complement strand
AGTTACGCTCGAAGGGTGTCGTTTGCTTTGCATAATCCGAAGGGAACGTCGTGTTCTAAATTAAAATTGTTTACCGAATGTCAATAGCAGAGGCATTCCTCGAGAGCATTCGTAGAGGATTCGGTGTGTAGAAGATATTTTGTAAGTATCTAATGTCATTAACGTGCATGTCGACTTTTAAGAAAAACGTCTACCCTTCACGGTTTTCGTCCAATGAAAGGCCTTGGCTGTGAGATCACAGGACATGATGGAAAAGACTTGAGAACACTTTCAAGTTGGGAACTGCGGTACCATAACATTATTAAATCAATCAAATCAAATACAATGTGATTAATAAGATAAGAGGAAAATAAATTAAAATTTAAAATAAAGATAAAAATAAAAATAAAAATAAATTAAACAAAACACATGTTAATAACTGAAAGCAAATAGAAATATAAAGATTACTTATTTTTTTGTTAGGTTTATTTAAGTTCAAAATAAAATGAAACAATTAAATATTTTTCATAACCGAGTTGCAAGAGTGGGCAGCGAAAACCAGTGTTTCGTAAGCTGCCGATTTGAATGTAACGACTTTATATCTTTCAAAAATGTCCTCGTCGAAAGAAGAAAGAGGGGAAAAAAATATGGAACGCTTCACGAATTTGCGTGTCATCCTTGCGCAGGGGCCATGCTAATCTTCTCTGTATCGTTCCAATTTTAGTATATGTACTGCGTGAACAGTACGTACTTATGTGCTGAGTGTTCCCTTATATAGTGCAAGTTTGTTCCAGTTACGCTCGAAGGGTGTCGTTTGCTTGCATAATCCGAAGGGAACGTCGTGTTCTAAATTAAAATTGTTTACCGAATGTCAATAGCAGAGGCATTCCTCGAGAGCATTCGTAGAGGATTCGGTGTGTAGAAGATATTTTGTAAGTATCTAATGTCATTAACGTGCATGTCGACTTTTAAGAACAACGTCTACCCTTCACGGTTTTCGTCCAATGAAAGGCCTTGGCTGTGAGATCACAGGACATGATGGAAAAGACTTGAGAACACTTTCAAGTTGGGAACTGCGGTACCGTAACATTATTAAATCAATCAAATCAAATACAATGTGATTAATAAGATAAGAGGAAAATAAATTAAAATTTAAAATAAAGATAAAAATAAAAATAAAAATAAATTAACCAAAACACATGTTAATAACTGAAAGCAAATAGAAATATAAAGATTACTTATTTGTTTGTTTGGTTTATTTAAGTTCAAAATAAAATGAAACAATTAAATATTTTTCATAACCGAGTTGCAAGAGTGGGCAGCGAAAACCAGTGTTTCGTAAGCTGCCGATTTGAATGTAACGACTTTATATCTTTCAAAAATGTCCTCGTCGAAAGAAGAAAGAGGGGAAAAAATATGGAACGCTTCACGAATTTGCGTGTCATCCTTGCGCAGGGGCCATGCTAATCTTCTCTGTATCGTTCCAATTTTAGTATATGTACTGCGTGAACAGTACGTACTTATGTGCTGAGTGTTCCCTTATATAGTGCAAGTGTGTTCCAGTTACGCTCGAAGGGTGTCGTTTGCTTGCATAATCCGAAGGGAACGTCGTGTTCTAAATTAAAATTGTTTACCGAATGTCAATAGCAGAGGCATTCCTCGAGAGCATTCGTAGAGGATTCGGTGTGTAGAAGATATTTTGTAAGTATCTAATGTCATTAACGTGCATGTCGACTTTTAAGAACAACGTCTACCCTTCACGGTTTTCGTCCAATGAAAGGCCTTGGCTGTGAGATCACAGGACATGATGGAAAAGACTTGAGAACACTTTCAAGTTGGGAACTGCGGTACCATAACATTATTAAATCAATCAAATCAAATACAATGTGATTAATAAGATAAGAGGAAAATAAATTAAAATTTAAAATAAAGATAAAAATAAAAATAAAAATAAATTAACCAAAACACATGTTAATAACTGAAAGCAAATAGAAATATAAAGATTACTTATTTTTTTGTTTGGTTTATTTAAGTTCAAAATAAAATGAAACAATTAAATATTTTTCATAACCGAGTTGCAAGAGTGGGCAGCGAAAACCAGTGTTTCGTAAGCTGCCGATTTGAATGTAACGACTTTATATCTTTCAAAAATGTCCTCGTCGAAAGAAGAAAGAGGGGAAAAAAATATGGAACGCTTCACGAATTTGCGTGTCATCCTTGCGCAGGGGCCATGCTAATCTTCTCTGTATCGTTCCAATTTTAGTATATGTACTGCGTGAACAGTACGTACTTATGTGCTGAGTGTTCCCTTATATAGTGCAAGTTTGTTCCAGTTACGCTCGAAGGGTGTCGTTTGCTTGCATAATCCGAAGGGAACGTCGTGTTCTAAATTAAAATTGTTTACCGAATGTCAATAGCAGAGGCATTCCTCGAGAGCATTCGTAGAGGATTCGGTGTGTAGAAGATATTTTGTAAGTATCTAATGTCATTAACGTGGATGTCGACTTTTAAGAACAACGTCTACCCTTCACGGTTTTCGTCCAATGAAAGGCCTTGGCTGTGAGATCACAGGACATGATGGGAAAGATTTGAGAACACTTTCAAACTGGGAACTGCGGTACCATAAATTATTAAATCAATCAAATCAAATTCAATGTGATTAATAAGATAAGAGGAAAATAAATTAAAATTTAAAATAAAGATAAAAATAAAAATAAAAATAAATTAACCAAAACACATGTTAATAACTGAAAGCAAATAGAAATATAAAGATTACTTATTTTTTTGTTTGGTTTATTTAAGTTCAAAATAAAATGAAACAATTAAATATTTTTCATAACCGAGTTGCAAGAGTGGGCAGCGAAAACCAGTGTTTCGTAAGCTGCCGATTTGAATGTAACGACTTTATATCTTTCAAAAATGTCCTCGTCGAAAGAAGAAAGAGGGGAAAAAAATATGGAACGCTTCACGAATTTGCGTGTCATCCTTGCGCAGGGGCCATGCTAATCTTCTCTGTATCGTTCCAATTTTAGTATATGTACTGCGTGAACAGTACGTACTTATGTGCTGAGTGTTCCCTTATATAGTGCAAGTTTGTTCCAGTTACGCTCGAAGGGTGTCGTTTGCTTGCATAATCCGAAGGGAACGTCGTGTTCTAAATTAAAATTGTTTACCGAATGTCAATAGCAGAGGCATTCCTCGAGAGCATTCGTAGAGGATTCGGTGTGTAGAAGATATTTTGTAAGTATCTAATGTCATTAACGTGGATGTCGACTTTTAAGAACAACGTCTACCCTTCACGGTTTTCGTCCAATGAAAGGCCTTGGCTGTGAGATCACAGGACATGATGGAAAAGACTTGAGAACACTTTCAAGTTGGGAACTGCGGTACCATAAATTATTAAATCAATCAAATCAAATTCAATGTGATTAATAAGATAAGAGGAAAATAAATTAAAATTTAAAATAAAGATAAAAATAAAAATAAAAATAAATTAAACAAAACACATGTTAATAACTGAAAGCAAATAGAAATATAAAGATTACTTATTTGTTTGTTAGGTTTATTTAAGTTCAAAATAAAATGAAACAATTAAATATTTTTCATAACCGAGTTGCAAGAGTGGGCAGCGAAAACCAGTGTTTCGTAAGCTGCCGATTTGAATGTAACGACTTTATATCTTTCAAAAATGTCCTCGTCGAAAGAAGAAAGAGGGGAAAAAAATATGGAACGCTTCACGAATTTGCGTGTCATCCTTGCGCAGGGGCCATGCTAATCTTCTCTGTATCGTTCCAATTTTAGTATATGTACTGCGTGAACAGTACGTACTTATGTGCTGAGTGTTCCCTTATATAGTGCAAGTGTGTTCCAGTTACGCTCGAAGGGTGTCGTTTGCTTGCATAATCCGAAGGGAACGTCGTGTTCTAAATTAAAATTGTTTACCGAATGTCAATAGCAGAGGCATTCCTCGAGAGCATTCGTAGAGGATTCGGTGTGTAGAAGATATTTTGTAAGTATCTAATGTCATTAACGTGCATGTCGACTTTTAAGAAAAACGTCTACCCTTCACGGTTTTCGTCCAATGAAAGGCCTTGGCTGTGAGATCACAGGACATGATGGAAAAGACTTGAGAACACTTTCAAGTTGGGAACTGCGGTACCGTAACATTATTAAATCAATCAAATCAAATACAATGTGATTAATAAGATAAGAGGAAAATAAATTAAAATTTAAAATAAAGATAAAAATAAAAATAAATTAACCAAAACACATGTTAATAACTGAAAGCAAATAGAAATATAAAGATTACTTATTTGTTTGTTTGGTTTATTTAAGTTCAAAATAAAATGAAACAATTAAATATTTTTCATAACCGAGTTGCAAGAGTGGGCAGCGAAAACCAGTGTTTCGTAAGCTGCCGATTTGAATGTAACGACTTTATATCTTTCAAAAATGTCCTCGTCGAAAGAAGAAAGAGGGGAAAAAATGGAACGCTTCACGAATTTGCGTGTCATCCTTGCGCAGGGGCCATGCTAATCTTCTCTGTATCGTTCCAATTTTAGTATATGTACTGCGTGAACAGTACGTACTTATGTGCTGAGTGTTCCCTTATATAGTGCAAGTTTGTTCCAGTTACGCTCGAAGGGTGTCGTTTGCTTGCATAATCCGAAGGGAACGTCGTGTTCTAAATTAAAATTGTTTACCGAATGTCAATAGCAGAGGCATTCCTCGAGAGCATTCGTAGAGGATTCGGTGTGTAGAAGATATTTTGTAAGTATCTAATGTCATTAACGTGCATGTCGACTTTTAAGAAAAACGTCTACCCTTCACGGTTTTCGTCCAATGAAAGGCCTTGGCTGTGAGATCACAGGACATGATGGAAAAGACTTGAGAACACTTTCAAGTTGGGAACTGCGGTACCATAACATTATTAAATCAATCAAATCAAATACAATGTGATTAATAAGATAAGAGGAAAATAAATTAAAATTTAAAATAAAGATAAAAATAAAAATAAATTAAACAAAACACATGTTAATAACTGAAAGCAAATTGAAATATAAAGATTACTTATTTGTTTGTTAGGTTTATTTAAGTTCAAAATAAAATGAAACAATTAAATATTTTTCATAACCGAGTTGCAAGAGTGGGCGAAAAAACAGTGTTTCGTAAGCTGCCGATTTGAATGTAACGACTTTATATCTTTCAAAAAAATGTCCTCGTCGAAAGAAGAAAGAGGGGAAAAAAATATGGAACGCTTCACGAATTTGCGTGTCATCCTTGCGCAGGGGCCATGCTAATCTTCTCTGTATCGTTCCAATTTTAGTATATGTACTGCGTGAACAGTACGTACTTATGTGCTGAGTGTTCCCTTATATAGTGCAAGTTTGTTCCAGTTACGCTCGAAGGGTGTCGTTTGCTTGCATAATCCGAAGGGAACGTCGTGTTCTAAATTAAAATTGTTTACCGAATGTCAATAGCAGAGGCATTCCTCGAGAGCATTCGTAGAGGATTCGGTGTGTAGAAGATATTTTGTAAGTATCTAATGTCATTAACGTGCATGTCGACTTTTAAGAACAACGTCTACCCTTCACGGTTTTCGTCCAATGAAAGGCCTTGGCTGTGAGATCACAGGACATGATGGAAAAGACTTGAGAACACTTTCAAGTTGGGAACTGCGGTACCATAACATTATTAAATCAATCAAATCAAATACAATGTGATTAATAAGATAAGAGGAAAATAAATTAAAATTTAAAATAAAGATAAAAATAAAAATAAAAATAAATTAAACCAAAACACATGTTAATAACTGAAAGCAAATAGAAATATAAAGATTACTTATTTGTTTGTTAGGTTTATTTAAGTTCAAAATAAAATGAAACAATTAAATATTTTTCATAACCGAGTTGCAAGAGTGGGCAGCGAAAACCAGTGTTTCGTAAGCTGCCGATTTGAATGTAACGACTTTATATCTTTCAAAAATGTCCTCGTCGAAAGAAGAAAGAGGGGAAAAAATATGGAACGCTTCACGAATTTGCGTGTCATCCTTGCGCAGGGGCCATGCTAATCTTCTCTGTATCGTTCCAATTTTAGTATATGTACTGCGTGAACAGTACGTCCTTATGTGCTGAGTGTTCCCTTATATAGTGCAAGTTTGTTCCAGTTACGCTCGAAGGGTGTCGTTTGCTTGCATAATCCGAAGGGAACGTCGTGTTCTAAATTAAAATTGTTTACCGAATGTCAATAGCAGAGGCATTCATCGAGAGCATTCGTAGAGGATTCGGTGTGTAGAAGATATTTTGTAAGTATCTAATGTCATTAACGTGCATGTCGACTTTTAAGAACAACGTCTACCCTTCACGGTTTTCGTCCAATGAAAGGCCTTGGCTGTGAGATCACAGGACATGATGGAAAAGACTTGAGAACACTTTCAAGTTGGGAACTGCGGTACCATAACATTATTAAATCAAACAAATCAAATACAATGTGATTAATAAGATAAGAGGAAAATAAATTAAAATTTAAAATAAAGATAAAAATAAAAATAAAAATAAATTAACCAAAACACATGTTAATAACTGAAAGCAAATAGAAATATAAAGATTACTTATTTTTTTGTTTGGTTTATTTAAGTTCAAAATAAAATGAAACAATTAAATATTTTTCATAACCGAGTTGCAAGAGTGGGCAGCGAAAACCAGTGTTTCGTAAGCTGCCGATTTGAATGTAACGACTTTATATCTTTCAAAAATGTCCTCGTCGAAAGAAGAAAGAGGGGAAAAAAATATGGAACGCTTCACGAATTTGCGTGTCATCCTTGCGCAGGGGCCATGCTAATCTTCTCTGTATCGTTCCAATTTTAGTATATGTACTGCGTGAACAGTACGTACTTATGTGCTGAGTGTTCCCTTATATAGTGCAAGTGTGTTCCAGTTACGCTCGAAGGGTGTCGTTTGCTTGCATAATCCGAAGGGAACGTCGTGTTCTAAATTAAAATTGTTTACCGAATGTCAATACCAGTGGCATTCCTCGAGAGCATTCGTAGAGGATTCGGTGTGGAGAAGATATTTTGTAAGTATCTAATGTCATTAACGTGCATGTCGACTTTTAAGAACAACGTCTACCCTTTACGGTTTTCCTCCAATGAAAGGCCTTATCTGTGATTAGAAGATATAACCGATTTAGAAAAGTTTGTAGCGGAAACCAGGGTTTCGTAAACTGCCGATTGGAATGGAACGACTTTATAGACGAACATCTTGAATTGGAAATTTTGTTCTTAAAACACGATATAGAAATTAATGACATTACATAGTCGTATGCACAGCGAATGGTATAGAAATGTTCTGGAGGATTGTCATTGCTGTTGACATTCGGTAAACAAATGTAATTTAAAACATGTAGTTTTCTTTGAATTAGGGAAGGAATCGACAGACAGCTGGAGCGCTGTTGCATTGTTTAATGGAACATGATAGAAGTTTAGAAAAGAAATGAAAAAAAAAAGTTGTAATTGTACATGTCGGTTTATAAGCTAATGATATTTACTATGACGTTTTATTTGTAGTCTTGTATAAATGTATGAAATAGAAAAAGGGAATTGGGAAGTAAAATTGAAATAATGTCTATATTTATGACATTTAAAGTTTTGTTTTGAGTTAGATTAAAATAAACTGATGTTCAGATTAAATATCATTAGTAAATGTTATCAAACAATCATCCGTATTATTTTACAGCATTAGCAAAACTATTTTCGTACATCGCTGTGTTGTCATGTATTTTATTTCTTTTATCTTTAAAAAATTGGAGTAATTCAAGATATTTTTCCTGATTGGCTATCGTACGAATACAATAAATAGGTCACAACCCCAACACAATGGAAGAATTTACGTTTATCAGAAATAACTTGATATTTCTTAACTCTTACAATTTTGATATAATTTGTTGTAGAAATGGATAAAAGGAAGTTGAAAGATAGCGAAGGATGGTCCTCTGTATTTAGTTTGATTAATTTAATCATAATTTAATGGATTATAAATAACGTAAGGACAGATCAACATTTATCATTAAAGATGAAATAAGCTTCAATATTGAGTGAAATGAAATAGCAAACAGATGCCCATATATACACGGGATTTCGGAGACTGAAACATTCTCTGCAGATACTTTTCCTTTTTGTTTATTTATTTTTTTATAGCATATTTTCTTTGGATGTATAACTCGAATCTTTTTGAAATATAGCTCGCCGCAGTCTTGAACCCTCCCTAAATATGAGTCTGCAAATTATTTAAATTATTACAATTATTATTTTAATTTATTCAAAAACAAAGAAACAAATAAAGAACAAAACAAAACAAAACAAAAACACCAGAAAATAAATGTACTGATACATGTGTATTTTAACTGATTCCAGTTTATGTTAAGTGATACAAAAAATTAAAAAGTGCATATTTTGTTGTTTTATCTCTATTTTCTTTATTTTCTCATTCTTCCGCGGTTAGTGTCCAGCTGACGATGTCATCATCGACATCGGAAATATCAAATTCATCTTCCATCTCTTCATTTCCATCATCATTGCATTCATATTCACGAGCTGGCCGCACGGGCCTAATACTGTTGGAATAATAATATTGTGCTTGATTCACGACTGCAATATAACAAGTTTTACGCAATATACATCTTACCTTTTTAAATTAACACGGGATTTATTTCTATTAAGTATGGAATAACCGGTTAGTGTCTTAAGATATTAGCATTATCCTATAAAGGTTAGAATGCCGAATGCAGCGAGGCTTTGCTGAACTGCATTCACCATTCCATCTGAGTAGGATAAAGCTGTGAGTGTATGTCTGTCTGTGTGTGTGTGTGTGTGTGTGTGTGTGTGTGAGAGAGAGAGAGAGAGAGAGAGAGAGAGAGAGAGAGAGAGAGAGAGAGAGAGAGAGAGAGAGAGAGAGAGAGAGAGAGAGAGAGAGAGCCTACATATGTATATCAACAGGCGCACGCGTGTGTGCAAACGTGTGAAAGTTTTCAACCAGCAGATGTTTGGAAGGTATTTATATTATACATATAATGTGTTGGTAGACATATTTCAGTCGTGTTTTCTATTTATATTGAAAGTAAATAATTCATTTTAGTATTACCTACGGTGAGACAGTACATTAGCACGTGTACAACTGTCAGTGTTACATACATTACCATGATGATTATCCTGAAATAAACATTTATTATGTCATGTGTTTTTGTATTTGTGTAAACATTGTTGTTAACGTGTATACATACGTACATACATATATATATATATATAAAATAAATAAATAAATATATATATATATATATATATATATATATATATATATTTTATTTAAAAAATATAAAATATAAATTTCTATTCTAACAGAAACGATATCCACTGAATGAATTTGTTTCTCCCTGCAGCTACCGTTTGAAGTCTACCAACATCATTGCGATCAAAGACATAACTGATTTCAAAGACATCAGCTTTTGCCTCATTTCAAAAAGAGTTTAGTTACGGCGATGTGTGTGTGTGTGTGTGTGTGTGTGTATATATATACTTTATTTGTTTACTCGTTTTATCTCCATGTACATTTTAAGAATCAAGTAAAAGAGTATGTTATTAAAATATTAAAAATATTTGTCACTGAAGGATTATTCCCATTCTGGCAAAAATGATCACATAACCTTTATTAAAAGAAGTAGTTAAATAAAACATCTAGAAAAAAATATTTCTAGAACAATAGTCGTTGCTATGACTTGTACTTATTTTTTTTTAATAAAAACTAAATAGGTCTTAAATAGAAACAGTATTTATTTTGTAAATGAAAATTATTTTAAAATCATCTTTAAAGGTTTAAACTTGCAATTAAACTCTAAAGAAATAACTTTGAACAATAGAATACGTACTGTGTACTGAGATTACCCCTTGCGTTCTTCCCGCTGAAAAGCTGTCACGTGTTAAGCAGCAGACCATTACGTCACTTTCAGGTCAATTCTAGCATATCCGAACATTTCCGATCGATGATTTGGTACTTTTTAAAAAGATCTAAAAGAATGTAAAGCCAAAAGGAATTGTTGCCAACCGTCTGAGCCAGAGGATACTCGAGCTAATAAATTTGTATTTTATTGGGCATCCAATTTTCGCTAATTTTTATGTTCTATTATATATTATGTAACAGTTATGCAAGCTGGAATTTCCATTTGGCCCTTTTTTATTCAGAAAAAAAAAAAAAATATTTATACTATCCAAACCTAACAGTTTCAGAATTATTAGATTTATCTATTTCTGTCATTTTGCAATTTCTTCATTATTTTCATATTTCGTTTCTCTTTTGTATTTATATTCCTTCGACCGTTGAACAGCTTCTTCCCGCGGTAGAGAAATTTTTGATGATGGCGGGAAACGAATGTAGCCGAACGTTCCCGATATTTTCCGTTGATGAATTGGAATATGGCGGAGAAAGATATATCGGTACAACTTCAACATTTGTGTTTTTCGCCTAGGACCGAAAAAGGTAACACGACATTGTGCTCAAGTTTAACTTTAGTACTCCATAATGCAAACAGTGTTGTTTCAAATATGCATTTCATTCAGTTTTGTTCATTTCTGGAGGAATCGAAATCTTGATCGTTCGTAACATTTGAAAGATCGATGTAAAGTGGACAAAAAAAAAAAAAAAAAAAAAAAAAAATGACTTTACATTATTGTTGTTAATATTACAAAGAAAAAAAGATTTACAAATTTTTATGCTGATGAAAAATTAAACTAATTATAATAATGATGTAACCTGTGGCCTTTACATATTGTTGTTAATATAAATAATAAAAAAAATATATATCTACAAGATTTTTATGGTAGTGAAAAAGTAAACTAATTATAACAATAATGTAACCATTTGAATATTTTTCATTCAGAATTTTTGTATGATAAACTCAACAATATTAAATTGATTAATACAAGTTGAGAAAGTTATTTTCATTTTTAACTTTATTTACATTTTTAGTTCTATATATTTATTTATGCTTGAAATTTTCGCCGTTATTTTGAAAATATTTTTAAATTAATTTTTTAAATTCTTATTTTTTTTTTATGATGGATTAGAAGAAGAAGAAAAAAAAAAAAAAAACGATGAAGAAAATGTGATTAACTTATTGTTGCACAGTGAAACAGAGAACTCTAATTTCTTCTCTTAAAAATAAGCTTAGGAAAGTTATGTTTAAAACATGATTAAAACGAGTAATACCATCAGTATATCATTCCATTTGTTTACCATTGTATCTATAAAATATCTATCAGTCTCTCTGTCTATTTAACTGTCTTTAAGTTTATATATTATTCTTATCATACACAAGTATTTATTCAACAATTGCTAATATATAACTAATATTTATTTTCTGCAGTTTTAATATATGTATATTTTTGAGTTTCAAGGTCAAATTTGTTAAAAAATAACACCAAGAAGGAATAATAAAAAATAAAACAATTTTAATTTTTTTTTTAAATACAGTGGTACCTTGACTTACGAGTTTAATTCATTCCATGACTGAGCTCATAACTGAATTTGCTCATGTATCAATTCAGTTTTGCCAACTCAAATTAACTGAAACATCACTAATCCATTCCAGCTTCCAAAAAACCAAAATTTTTTGTAATGTGTTTTTAAATACCGTATATACTTGTGTACAAGGCGACCTGTATGTATAAGTCGATGTGTATTTTAAGACCAAAAATTGCATCATTTTAGGTATTACTTGTGTATAAGTCGACTGTAGATTCCAGGCACCGTCACTATTTTTAGACCAGTGTGACAGTGCCATGAAGGCCTACATTGTACGCCTACTGTAACATAACTTGCACGAGCTGTAATTTGCACGAACATACCATAATAACGTAAATGCATGTATTACACGAGCTATAGACTAAATGTATCATAAATAGTATCTCTTTAATGTAATAGGTCTAACATGGAGACCTAACTTACCGTTATATTTAGCCGTTCTATGATTTACAAAATTTGTCGGTAGTGGATATTTATGAAATTAGGACTGTTATTTAGTGCAATTTGGCAGAGAAGTCTGCATTCCTAGATCATTGCAAGACGCCGTAAGGCATAATGCTGTACTGACGGTTTTCTCGCTTTAAAATGTATTTTTATGTCATTAAATGGAAGAATATCATGTTCTACATTCATATTTGGTTTTGTTATTTAATTTTTCAAAATCTTTTATACGATAAAATTATATTTTTGAAAAGCTGAAAGACCGTGATTATTTTAGATGCATCCCGTAGCAAAAAATAGTCAAAATGGCGACTCTTCAGCAACAGCTACAAAAGCATTACCTATGTATAAGTCGACCCCCAAAATATTACCTTAATATAGTCTCCCAAAAATTCGACTTATACACAAGTATATACGGTAGGAAAAATTTATTTATAAATACCAAATATTGTATAAAAAAAAAACATAATAGAGAATGTGAAGAAATAATTTGTAAAGTGTATTTATCTTGGAGATTGGACAACTTGGCTGGAGTTATAGCCTTTATCATCTCCTTCTGCTTCAGTATGGTACATATTGTAAAGTATGATGCTTGTATTGCCTAGCCAAGTCATCTACACCTATACCTCATTCATGTTCTTCTTTGATTTCATGCTTTAATTCAATGGACATCATCTGCTTCTTCTTCTCAGCACTCACTTTCTTAGGATCCATGGTCAGAAAAATGAAATTTGGCAAAATACTGCATAAAACGCGAGCACAACACAACCGAGATGCTTCCATGGTGAGGTAACCATGTGAAGTAAACAAGTAATATGCGGGATGCAGAGCAGATGCTGTGTTGTTTGTTGTGCCAACTAGCAGCAGCGTCACTCGGGGAAAACTCGTGCACTCCTAAGTCAAGGTACATAATAAAAATGAAAGACATTCAGTATTTTTTATATTTATTTATTTATTTATTATTATTAGTTTTTTCTTTGTACATACCTGTAACATGTCGTGATGGAAGCAAGAAAATATCCACTGTTTGTTATTTATTTGCCATACTTTTTGCATTATATTACCAGTACAATTTGGATACAAGAAGTGTTTTGGAAGTCTTTTGAATACAAATCATAATTAGATGTTTGTATATGACATCACAGATATATTTCAAATAAAAAGCAATGAGACTGAATTAACCATTACATAGAAAATAACAATCTATGTTATAGCTGATATAGAACAATGTTCATCAGCCAGAGTTAAAACAGCCAGCTATTTCTTGCCTAGCTCATGAAATCCTTTTCACATCTTTATTTGTACAATATGCTGTTCTGTATCATAATATATATTTTCAGGCTGCAGAGAATAAAGTGATATACATTAGAAATTGTGGAATAAATTCTTGTGTATGAGAGGGAGAATATATAAATTGGCAGAGATGTAGATGTTTTATAGAATGGTAAATAAGAACAGTCACTACCTTTACGTACTGTATATTTTTATATTACTCCATAAATAATTATATTGGAAATCATTATGTGTGTTTATCTTTTCTGGATTTTGAAAACTAAAACTAAAATGTTTTTCTTTTGTTTGTGCAGATGCCAAATCACAGTCTGAAGAAACCTTAGAAATGGCTGATAATCAATATCCTCGGGTATGCTTTAAAAAAAAAAAAAAATGTATTTTTATAAAATATATATTTTTTTAATGTTTTATGGGAGAATGGGGCATATTGGACCACTTTTTGAATTTCTGTCTCTCAGATGTCCATTGTTGTTACATACAGTTCAGGGTTCCTGAATGACATTTTAAAGAGTAACATCTTGTTTTGTTTTTGCCCAAATTTAGTTATGGTCAGACAAATATATCTTGCTGAAGATTTTCACTGAAAAGAGTTAACAAATGGTACAGCATGCCCTGTGATGTGGGTATATAAGACCACAAAAATTCCAATAGAAATTCTAGTAGTTTCACATCAAATGTGGAAGTGAGAAAAGCTTGCAGACCAGGCTTCTGCACATTATTGTGGTGTCAGTGTACTATGGTTAATTAATTATGGCCTTCATCTTTAGCTGCATTGTATCAAAGGTGTCTTTGAAATCTTCAGATAGTTTGCAACATCTTGAAGGGATTTTCTGCTTTAGAGCTCTTCCATTGTACATTCCATTAAAGCACCATTGTACCTACTAGCCCTGTTGTCTTCTGTATATAATTTCACACAGTCTTGATTTGAAATTAAAGTAATACATGTAAAACTATAGCGTGTATAATGTTTATTGTTGTGCAGAAATGCATGGCACCATTAAACATGTTTTTATTTTTAATAATTGGGTATGATTTAAGATAAAAAAGCATCAAAGATATCTTCTGCCAGAAGGTTTTAGTGTATATTTTGGGCCCCTAAAAATTCATAATTTAACACAGAATTTTTATCCTTGCTCTCATTCATATGTGATTTTTTTTAAATGAAATATCTTGTCAGTATAGATATAAAATGAAAAGCTGTAGCTGTAACAGAGATATGGTGTGTAGTCTGGTGTGCCCCACTCTCCCCCTTATCATATTAAACTAAATAAAAAAATATTAAGTTCTGTTGTAAAAACAAAAAATAAAAAGAGTTGAAAATAGTCTTCTTGTTTCTCAAGGTAAGCTTTATTTATTATTTTCAAAAATGGATTCAGTCTCTGAATTGTATATGGTTAGTAATTGCATGTTATTGTGCACATTAATTTCCTTTACTATCTGTGGTGGGGTGGATGGTTGTTAATAATCCTTAGCTGTTGGTTGATAAAGAGAAACCCATTAGGTGAAAGCAGTGTGATTCATTTGTTGTGTACAAAAACTGAATATTTTTTAAATTAGTAACTTTTAATAATAAAGCATGACAAGATGCCATTACCTAATTAAATATTTCTTATATCATTTTTATTCTGGCAGAAAACTGTAAAAGGACGCAGGGAAACCAAATCAGAAAGGAGAAACAGAGGAAAGAAGAACCGGAAGAAGTGAATTATTCAGCATTATTTACCTTAATTTAGTATTATACATAATTTATATTCTGCACATGATTGTCATCAACTACCACTATTTTCTTTTCTTTTTTTCTGTTTGTTTATATTATTTTATAGTTACTTACTACTATATTCTTTTTAAATACTTTACTGTTAGTATTATTCATCAAATTCTAATAATAATTATTTGGGCATTGTGTTCAGTTTATAAATTACTGGTTACTGAATTGTAAATTCTGTACGTAATAATTGCTCAACAGTTATTTGCCATTATTTTATTTATAACTGTCACACTACTATTATTCATACATTACATTCTAGTCATAAAATGTCTACTTCTTAGCATAAAAATACTTATATATTTCATAACTAATTGTTTTTACCCAAATACTTGGTCATAGCTGCAAACAGTTCATTCAGCTTATTCACCAAGTTGATTTGTTCATTCATTCATTAATTCACTTCTTTTTCCAGGTCTGACCTGGCAGGTGTCAGCCCACAGACTCGGAATGAGATTGTGGAGCAGCAGGAAGAGGCAAAGAGAAGGGAAGCAGAGTGGACTGAGAAACTAAAAAAGATAGAGGCTGTGGAGAGAAGAGAATTGAAAAAAAAGAACAGAGCGGCTAAAAAAATAGCTGTATGTTGTTTACTGTTTCTCTTTTAAATCATTCTGTATGTAAAAATAAAAAATAAACTAATTTTATGCTCAAACCTTGTTCTTGAAAAGGCTGTTAACCAATATAGCCCTGTACATCAGAATTAAAGTTTAGTATGGTTTATTTTTACACTTAACTGGTTGGAAGACTGAAATATCTATCTCTGGGGTAAACAAATTGCACAGATGACAGTTTTGTTCACATGAGGACTGTGCAAAACTGTCCCTGTGTAACCCATTTTCTAATTGTCCAAATTTTGTACTGTGCTGAATGAACAGTTTTTTGCTCATTGTTGAAATTAAAACATTCACTATATCAGTAGACTTGGGCACTGAGTGACATTCTTCTATGTTCAGTATTGCTACATTGCTACTCAAATAGTACTTGTGAATAGTGCATAGGTAATCCCAGTAAAACTAACAAAAAACCTTCACCTTATTAATTAAGAAATTGTAATTTCTGGAGTTGTTTTCATACTGGAAATGGATGTAGATCATCACTGATATTTTAAACTTTATTAGAGTGAGTATAATAATACAAATTGAATTTCTTAGGAAGTTTTTGTTTTTAACACATAACTCAGTATAACTTGGCCACTAATTAACTGGATTGAAACTTTTAAAACTATTTTTAAGCATTCAATATTGCATATTTCCCAGTAAGAGGGTATTACAGATGGTTAAACAGAACTCTGATTATTTACTTTATAAATATTTAAAAGCAGTTTATTTTCTTATTATAATTATTAATACCTATTTTTTTTGCATTTGTCATTGCTTTATATTTTCCGCATTTTATTAACAGTGACTCGTCAATCTTAAGATTATGTATATATAATAATTATTACTTTAATAAGATTATCTATAGTTAGTATATAGAAAAGAAATGTATTCACCGAAATACAGTTTAGAGATACATGGGTTTTAAAACAAATAAGAAATTATCTGTCTTTGTCACAGACACTAAACAAAATCATCTTTAACTTTCAAATTTTAGAGAAAAGAGTGCATTCTCAGTAAGGCTCAAGCATTGAGTTTTCAGTCTAATGGTGAAACCACAGAGAAAGAATCTGAGGCTAATACAGATAATAAATCAGGGAGTGGCAAAATTAATGAACCCAGAAAATCTGCTGGTCATGGATCTGCAGTGGCTGCTGTTGGTGGACAAGCAGCTGTCACAGACACGGGCAGAGAAGCTAGAAACAAGCACTTTGAAGATCTTTTAAAAAAGACAAAGAGAAAACGAAACAGAAACCGTTGTCTAGAGGAAGATGCAGGAGCATGTTTGAATGTATGTTAAGTATAATAATTAATACTTACTGACAGTTGGATGTGTGGATGAATGCTAAACATCCTATTACTTAGATTAAATAATTTTGATTCATTTTTAAATTTATTTTTATAGTTAATATTATATGTGGTTATTATTGTAAAGTTGGTGCTTTGAAACATACTTATATCACTAATCCTGAGTTGAATTTATTCTAATTTTGGGCTAAGGAAAATTGAATCTGTGAATAAATGTCTAAATCACTCACACACATCTGTACATGGACACAGAGAGACACACACATTCATATATGTAAGAATTTTATATATATATACAGAGAGAGAGAGAGAGAGAGAGAGATTGAGAGAGATTGAGATTGCATAAAATATACATGCTGATGCACAATACACAGTGGAACTCAACAAATGAATACTTTAATATCTAAAAATACCATTTCTTTTATTATCTGATGGAACACCATGCTAATACCCAGAAGACGGAAATGAAATCGATTCCTTTATCATTCCCAAAATCTGATGTACAGGAGCACTTCAAGTCCTACAATGAAATGGTGCCACTTCAGCCCATGCAATACACACAACAAATTATTGAAGAAAGGAAGAGGGCAATGGATGCCATGTTAAGTACAAAGAGTTACAAGTTACACAGAGAAGCCAGTACCTACACTGTCAGTACCAAATCAGTTGTTATTTATTTATTTTTTGTTAATATTAGTCAGTTTTACTTAGTTGAAATGCTCGGTTGCAAATGGATGCTTAGTACATTAAATACATTTTATTATAATTTTAAAAAAGTCCAGTGTAATTGAAAATAAGATGAAAAGTATGTGTATTTTGGCCAGAAGTAATTTGATAGTATCTGATAATTTGTTTTGACTGCATGTTTTGTCTTTTTTTCCAATAAATACCAATTTATAAATTTAAAAAAACAAAAAAACTCAACAAATAATTGCAAAAATACTTGTTATTTGAGTTATCAATTATAATGTCTGTTAATATGAAATGACATTAAAACAATTGCTTACCATTTGTAGCATTCTGGTAATATTTAATTTTCCATTACATTTTTATGAACTTTAATGCAGATGTACAGTCAAACTTTGGTAAAGTGAGTTGGAAGGGGTCATCAAAAACTACTCATAATGATTGATTATTCAAATTTACTGTGATTTGGAAGGACGAGTAGTGTATGTTTCATAATATTTGAAGAAATATTCTCTCTTGTATTTGGTAAACTAAGTAAATAAAATAAATGAAATTAATTTAACATTAACATACACATATGTACATGTAAATGAAAATGTGTTTATAGTTACATAAAACAGGAATAACAGACAATATATATGTATATACATAACTGAAAATTTAAATTGAAACCCGTAACTGGAAATAAATACAAAGGTCATGTTCTTTTGTATTTCTAAACTTTGCTGAACATAATCAATCCATATTGAAGTGATAATAGCACTAGATGTACAGTACAACTATTTTACAATCACATACACATAGATGACAAAACTATCTTGAATCCCAAACATTCTGCCAAAAAAGGCACAATAACCAAATTAGTAATTAATACAAGAATACTTATAAATGTTATTTCTGCCAGAAATATGATGATTATCAATAAAAATCATCAGTCCAGAAAAGTTAGTAATGAAAGACTGTTAGCATGGTTTCATGAAGAAATTGTCTTTCATTACAGTGTCTGTAATTTCACACAAACTCTTTAACATTAACTGACATTTAAATAGCAAGTAGTATGTTTGACATGATACACTTGTTTGTAAACAAAAATAAACATCAATTAGTGAACTTTATCACTTAATTACCAAAGTTTCTTTGAAGTCTGTCTGCAGTTATGTATTACTTAAAGATACTGTTAATACCCAGACAACAGAGGTGGGCATATTTCATTCATTAATCAATGACCCATTCTATATTTACCAAGGTAATCAATAGCTTGACCATTCCAGTACTTGGATGTTTTGTTTTTAAAGGCTAATTTATATTAAATGAGTAGACTTAAACTGTAAATGACTTTTAATTAAAAAAACCCCAGATTTTTGACATATCGATATTTGATTATTTGAAAGTCATTATTATTAATTATTACTAACTTATATTGGCACTTGGCCAGGACCAGACTTTCAGTTCAACAGATCGAGGATCTTGAGAAATCAGTGCTAGAGTTACCCAAGTTTGACTGTATTTATATGAATTTTGTTTTGTTTTGTTTGTTTTTTTGACTGATTTTTATCGTTTATAGAATTAATCATTGCAGCTTTTTCAAGTTGGAAGAGTAACATATAATAGGTAGCTATGACAAGTTCTTAAGAATTCATACCATATATTACCCTTTTCACAGAGGATAGTATTTTTGTAATCCAGTGTGGTCCTGAAATAACACTGTCAGTAGTCACCTGTTTCATAGTTATTTTTAGCATTGCTTCAGCTGCATCTAACCTTGGCTAGTCCCATCCTATTCCATTTCTATATTTCAGTAAGGAATTTATTTTATGTTTTGATATTACCACACTCTCCGGCTTTTATTTTTCCAGGTGTTAGTTCTAAACATGTTGTTTTCAGAACCTGTGGCTTTTGTACATATTAATTAGTGTGTAACGTAGTCAACTACAGAATTTAAAATATCTGTATATGTAGTTTAATTTATTAAAGGTTGACTTTTAATATAAAATAAGTTTTTCTTCTTCTTCTTTATTATTATTATTATTATTATTATTACTGACTGACTGTAGGTAATTGATTTGGAGACATTTAAGCAAACTTTAAAACATTTGGGAGGAAAAAAGGATATCTTGTAAAATCTTTAATGGAAATGATTATTTAATGCCAAACTAAAAAGGATTTTAAAAGAACAGCTATAATATCTGTTTTGAATATTGCTTTCAAAAGTTTATACTTCATATGGTGTTTTGGTACTTTTAATAGTAATTAATAGTTTTTAGTTGAATAATACTTAAACTGTAACCTTGCTGTGTGCATCTTTGATATATAAATAGTATTAATACATGTAGCTTTGATTCTTGTTGAGTAACTATGTAGTATTAACAAATACCTGATTCTTGTCAAATTAAGATACACTTAATTCTTGTCAAATATGTACCATTAACTGATTCTTGTCAAAAAAAAAATATGTAGAAATAATATCCATCTGATTAATGTTGTATAAATACATAGAATTAATATACAACTGATTATTGCTAAAGATATATATATATATATATATATCCATAGATTTAATACCCATTTGTATTATTGTTAAATATATAGAATTAATATGCAATTAATTAGTGTTAAATAAATATATATAATGTTAATACACAATTGCTTTTTTAAAAACAAATATATATAGTATCACTATACTCCTGATTCTTGTTAATTAAATATATTGTATAAATGATTCTTTTAAGCTTGGAGATGCTTTAAATTGCGCAACAGTGAGAGAGGGACATTCAAGAAACCACAGAGAAATGGACAGACAAAGAAATAAAGCTGAAGATATGCCAATGAGAGAAGAAAAAAAGTTAGTGTTAATACATAATAATAAATTATTGTTATTGAAAATTAGAATATCATATCCTGGCACTTTCATAGTAGCATAGTTTATACCAAAAGACAGGATTGTTTGTACCAGGAGACAGGATTATTTATATCACGAGACAGGATTATTTATATCAGGATACAGGATTGTTTACATTAGGTGTTAGGATTGTGTTTCAGGAGGAAGGATTGTTTGTATCATGAGACAGGATTGTTTATATGGGGAAAAGATTTAATTATATTATATTATTATGATTTGTTTTCTTTAAAAAATAGGGAGGAAAATAATAAAAGAACAAGAAATTAAATTTTTTTGTTGCATTTAAGTAAAAGTTTCAATAGATTTAGTAGTCATTTTTAATATAATAACCACAGTGTGCTACATTTTAGAAAACAAAAACAAAGAAACAGCGTCCACTTTAAGAAATCTCTGTTGCAGAATGAATGGTATGCACCAGCTGAAAGATTTAATAAACAGTTCTCAGACTGGACAGTCACCAGATGCTGAGAAAGAACCACAGCATCCTGAATTATTGCCAGAATTTGAAAACCCAATCAAAAGTGGTGAGAACAGTCGTCTTTACATTTAAATTTAATTTTAGTAAATATTTTGGTGCTTCTAAACAGTATTTTACTATTAATGTTTTTTTTTTTGTTTGTTTTTTTAATATTTTGCATTTTTTACATGGGTAGTCATGATATTTAATAAGAAAATTAACTATATTTTGGTCTCAGTGATTTGTAACAGATACAAATAGACTAGTTTGAATTTCTGATTTGTCTTTTGGTTTTAGTTCAGATCAACGTTCAACCAGATAAGTAATGACTTTGTTAAAAAATATTTGTGAGCTGTATCATTTATATTTTTATTTTTATTTTTCA
Source organism: Chrysomallon squamiferum (assembly GCA_012295275.1). Lineage (NCBI taxonomy): Eukaryota > Metazoa > Mollusca > Gastropoda > Neomphalida > Peltospiridae > Chrysomallon > Chrysomallon squamiferum. Next base: position 40,474,771 of record CM022665.1, on the reverse strand, counting down.
AGAAATAATTTTAACAGACACAGTATTAAAACAGTTCACAATGAGTAATTATAACAGTTATTCATAATAAGTAATTATAATAGTTATATTTTTAAAGTTTACAATGATTCATAATAAATAATTATAATGTAGTTATTGTTTAAAACAGTTTACAATGATTTGTAATAAATAATCATATAATAATTATTGTTCAAAACAGCTTACACTGGTTCATAATAAATATAATACAGATATTGTTTAAGACTGTTTACAACAATTCATAATAAATAATTATAATATTGTTTAAAGGTGTTTACAATGACTCAACAGATAATTATAATATAGTAACTGTTTAGGACTGCTTGCAGTGATTTATAATAAATATTCATAAATAATTACAATATAGTTACTGTATAAAACTGAATACAGTAATCATAAATAATTATGATACAGTATAAAGCTATTTACTCTGATTCACTTTCTTAGCTTTGAAAAAATAAGTACACATTTATTATACAGGGTTTTTTACCAGTACCAATGCTGCAGATAGTCAAGGAAATAACCACTGGGCCAAGACAGCTGCAATTCAGCAGCCGATTCCCTACTCTGCTGCAGAAGAAGAAGCTATGGTGAAATCAGCTGTTCATTTGAGTGGTCTGACAACAGAAAAAGAGGAGATGTCAAGAAAGTGAGTACAGAATGTAAATGTAGTTCCTTAATATTCCTTCTGTATTTGCTAACATGCTTGAATTTAATGACCAGAATGTTGGTGGTACTTTTATTCATCTTTTATTTCAGCAAGTGAAATTTAATTCATCATTTTCTACTCTTTTTCTTTTCTTGTTTTACTTGTTTTATTTTAATTTTATTTTATGTGATTATTTTCTGTGTTTCATTATTTTAGTGGTTGAAATTTAAGTTAGAAAAAAATTGTTCATAAACAGAACATTCATGAAATTGTAACATTTCCGTTAAGTTTGTTTCTAATAATAAATTACTTAAACAATTACACTTCTCACACAACAGTAACAACATCACCATAATAAATAAATAAAAAAAACAACTTAAAAACTTAAAACATAAGTGTTGTAATAACACAACATTGTATAATTTATTTTGTAATTGTGTTAAAAGATTGTATAAGTTGGATGATAATGATGGGAATAAAAAGGAAAGTTTAGAAGCTGCTTTACCAAAACAAGAGCAGTTTAAATGGTAACCTGTCTTTTAGTTAGTTTAAGTTAATATGAAAATGCCATTTTGGAAATAAACTGATTGTCAAAGTATATGACAAAAATATATTTTTGTTTCTGATTAAATTTCATTTGTTACTTGAGATCCGTCTTTCATAATAATAAAGAATTCATCTCTTTCTTTCCCTATTTTTTAATTGAGATTTTCTTACTCTCTCTCTCTCTCTCTTTTTTTTTTAATTGTTACTATTATTAGTACAAGTCCACAAGGTTTTTGGCCTTCTGGCTGGGTTAAGAAAAAGCTGCCTAGAGGGAAAAAACAGTTTCCTTCAGTTGCCAGAATAACACCAACGTTTGCTCAACCATCACCATCATTTGCTCAAACAGTACCATCGTTTGCTCAAACAACAGCATCGTTTGCTCAGATATCACCATCATTTGCTCAAACATTACCATCCTTTGCTCAGATATCACAATCCTTTGCTCAGACATCACCATCCTTTGCTCAGACATTGCCATCCTTTACTCAGATATCACAATCCTTTGCTCAGACATCGCCATCCTTTGCTCAGACATCGCCATCGTTTGCTCAGACATCACAATCCTTTGCTCAGACATCGCCATCCTTTGCTCAGGCATCGCCATCATTTGCTCAGGCATCGCCATCCTTTGCTCAGACATCGCCATCCTTTGCTCAGATATCACAATCCTTTGCTCAGACATCACCATCCTTTGCTCAGGCATCGCCATCATTTGCTCAAAGAAATAAAATTCTCACATTCAAAGAGAGATGTGACAAGAGAAACAGAGGGTCTGAAGAGAAGTTTGAAAACAGAACATTGTCAGATAGTTGTATGAAAATCATTGAATCGAGCAAGAAGTACTCTCATCTGTGTTCTTCTGAGTGGGATGATGAAATCCAGTGGGAGCTGGAAGGTCCATCTTTCCCGTTGGCTTCAGCGAACTGTGCCAATACTCAGAAACCAAAAAAGGCTCAGCATGTATCTTCAAATCAGTTACATACTGATGATCAGATATCAGTTAATGTGACCAGAGTAGTACAATGTGAAGAGGCATCTGGAAGCAAGGTTAATGTCAATTATACTCGTCAAGTAAATAATTCAGAAAGATCTCAAAAAGAATCAAAACACAGTGATATTTCTCAACAGCAATATTACAGTTCTCAGACTAGTCCAGGAAAAATGGGTCTTCCAGTTAGGGAGTTTGGAAAAAGTGGAGATGATATTCCTGTTGGTGGTCTTGGTCAGTCAGAAGGCAAAGTTGCCCCTGTTGGTCTTCCACTGTTCTTTCTTCCATCATATGTAAACTTGCCCAACAAGTCCTTTAACTCAGAGCTTAAAATCAGTAAAAGTCAAGAAACCATGGCTGCTGGTGAAAGTGCTTTCCCAAGCAACACTGATGCTGATGCTAGAAGTATGTTGAGCAGACAAAGGCCCTTAAGTGTTCCTCCAGAAGTATCAGTTAGACAGGAACATTTTAATCCATTCCTGAGCAGTCCTTTGCTGTTAAAGGACGTGATGAAGAAGTCTGGAAATGCTAACCAACTGAAACCCAATGATAAAGCACCTGCTGAAAAGAATTTAGCTATGCAGTATCAAACTGCAAATGCATGGCCAGAAGGTATACCTGTGTTTCGTTATTCTGTCCAGCAGATGGCAAAGATGAACTCACAGATCAGGAAGGAAGGTGAGAAACAGCGTGAGAAACAGCGTGATGAACAAGCCCGTAGACAAGGGATTCTAGTAGTGGATAACCAGAATAAGTGGGAAATGCCAAATTCAAAAGGTGATGCTCAGTTAAATACTGAGGGTCAGGATGCTGGGTCTCAAAGGAACAGATCTAGGAGACTGTGGCAGAACTTGGAATACAAGGTATCCAAGAGCTTTTTAAAGTATTTTGATTTTTACTTATAACAATAAATTTGTATCTTCATGTTGTTTATAAGTTAATCTGAATTTCAGTTGTCCATTTTGATGTAATATTTTGTTTTGTAAATCATATTCAAAAAATATTTTGTAAGTAGTTATCACAGAATCGAATTATTTTCCAGCTTACTGATTTAAACATTATTCATTTTCAGCAAAACATTCCATCAAAACTAAAATTTAATGGTGAAAACGATCATGGACTCTCAGATAGAGGATATAGGAAATGTTAGTGACCTTTGACAGTAAGTCAGCTTAGCATGATTCCAAATCATATGATCAACATATAATAACTGTTAACAACAGGACATTTCAGAACAACATATCGTCATTCAGTTTTCTTTACTTTTTCTCTTTTTCCAGTATATAAATGCTATAAAATGAAAACACTGATTAGAAAGCACATATATATATATTAGATCTTTGATATTGATTGACAAAAGAAGTATTTTTCTAAGATTATATGTCTTGTTTTTTTCTTTGCAGTCTGAAATGATTGACTCAGAAGATCGTATGTCATCATAAAAAGGAAAACAACTATGCCACTAGAAAAATTGAATTATCTCGAATTCACTAGCCATTTCATCTCTCTTGTTAGTTTTTCATCTGCTGAGTTGTGCTATTATATTTTATTGTCAGGCATTTATTTTTTGATGGCGATGTTTTATTTTTTGTTGTTGACTGTATTATTTTTATTTCAGATCAGTTTTTGATCTGTCTGTGATTTCTCAGTTTTTTTCTTTAATATGTAAGAGTGTCTGTAAAGTGGAAATAATGTTCTGATGTTTTCTTTATTATTATTATTATTATTGTTATCGCTATTGCTATTGTTATTGTTATTGTTATCATCATCATCATCATCTCATCATCATCAGTATATTATGATTATTATTAACATTGTCTTTATTATTATTAACATTATTATTATTATTATTATTATTATTATTAAGTTTTTATTATTTATGTATTATTTATTTATTTATTTATTTATTTTCAGTATTATAGTGCTGTTTTAGTAGTTATTTAAAAAAATTAAATAAATAAATAAATACAATTAATTTGTTCTTTATAATATTTTTTTTTTTATGACATGATTTAGGCACAGAAGCTATAGGTTTTCCATCCTGATATAAGTAAATCTTAGTTTTATTTTTAAAATGCAATTTGTATGTATTTACATTGAATACCTTGCTTTTAGGTTTCACTGAAGTAATAGAGTACTTCTCATGTCATTACCATTATTATTATTTTTTAATATTTTTCAAACCAAAAAGTTCACATCCACTGGTTAGTGTCGGCTTTGTCCAGTGGGGTCATAAAATATTTTATTTATTTGATTTTCTTTTTATTCTTGCAGACTTATTTTGTCTTCCAAATAGTAAAAGTCTGAATTTCTGTTTGCTAAAATATGCAGATTTTGGTTTAATATAAATTTAAGAATTTCTGTTTATTATAATACGTAGATTTTGGTTCAGTAAAAAGATAAGAATTTATGTTTATTAAAATATGTAGACTTTGGTTTAATATAAATACTTTTTTTTTGTATTACTAAGTTTTCTTCTTTATACTTTTTTAATGATATGGACCTTCATCTTTCAAACCTTTATTTTGTTTTAAGAAGGTGCTGTTCATTTTAAAAAAAATTAAAATTAAAAAAATAATCCTTACCCAGCAAATATTAGAAACATCTTGTGTTTTATCCATTCCAAGTACATTATCTTTCAGAAACCTTTTTTTTTTAAATTATAATTCTGTTGAGTTAAGACAATTTTGATGGGTTTTTCCTTTCCTTGTAATATGAATATTTTAAGCCAGCAGTGACAGCCATGCTTATGATAAAATAAGTATTATCAACAAAATTAATGATAAATGATATTTTTTTAACTTTTCTTTTATTTAAGTTCACAAGTGTGTCTTCTAAGTCAAAAGAAGCATTACATATACCTGTATGCACCTATAAATATATAACAATAATAATAGTAATAAAAACAAATTTATGTTTGGATCAGCAAACTATTTAATAGGCTAAAGTTTCATTTGTTATCAGAAATTACCAGAAAAATTGCTCCACCAATATGTTTTAAAACTGAAAAAAATTAGATTCAAAAATAGAAATTAAAAGGTTTGTGACATAAAAAAAAAGTTATATCTTAAATATTCTACCATTCATTTTGTACATTTAAGTTAAGCCAGCATTAAAACTTAATATTCGGTAACCTTTTTTTTTTTTTTTTTTTTTTTTTTTTAATAGAACTTGTTTAACAGTTTATGATCATTTTGTTGCATTGAGAAATAAAAGATTACTGTTTGACATCAGGTTATTTGTTTTCATTTTTGCTTGTTAACAAATGAACAATAATTTTGTGATCATATCTTTACTGTCTGTAGTGTCTGCAAAAAGTTTAGAATAAAAAAAAAAAAAGCAAAGACAACAACAACAGCAAAATAATAATAAGAAGAAGAAACACAAAAGGACCTACAAAAAAGCTGAATACAGAGAAACATGGGCCATTCAGTTTATCAGCAAATGTTTTCACTTCCCACAGACAGGAAAATAGATGTTACGGTTTGTGGTGAACCAGAAGGCATTCAGATTGCAGAATTTCTATATATATATTCCAACAGAAAAATAAACTGAAAAGAAACTGTAACTTAGAAGTACTTAAAAAATAATAATAATAAAAATGCATTTAGCCAATTTCTTGCATCATCGCAAGTATATTTAAACATTCTACAATAAAACATGAGAATTTATCTTTAATAGAGTGATCTGTAAACAGATGTGACAATATTGTTTAAATGAAAGCTTGTGATACTTACTGATTTAAATTGATTTCTCACATAAATGACATAGTATTTTGAAAATCAAATGTTTCCCACACTGAAATGCATGGATGTCCTTCAAGGGCAATCTGAACTGGCAAATATGTTAAAAGAACATTGTATTACATTATTTATAAAGTACAGAAGGATATGTGGCATTTTGAATGATATTGTTATAT
>CM022665.1:40426151-40466151 GCA_012295275.1 Chrysomallon squamiferum | reverse complement strand
GAGAGAATGAATGAACAAATGGCTAGCTTCTTCTTTTACATTTCTCTTATCTCCAAGCTTTTTAATTTTTAATTATCATTTTAAGATAAGCCAGATTTTACCTATGAGAAGTTTAGATTTTATTTACTTTCTTTCATTTTTTATTCAAATTCTTTGAACAGTGTTTTAGACCAGTTTTAAGAGTTACATATTACATGTGAATTATAGTTAATGTTCAGTAAAATTTCAGTGTTTTTTTTATTTTAGGTGAAATGTGTTGTTTGATAGGGCTGAGCATTGCAAGAAGAAGAGAACGACAGGCATATTTAAAAGAGGTAAAATAAAAAACCAACGACTGGTATTTTTTAATTGTTTAACCGTATAATTGTTTTTTGGTTGTTTTTTTTTCATCTTTTTCATCTAAGTATAGTTGATCTAGCAAAATCTGTCTGAAATCATAGAGAAAATAAATAAGAATTTACACATTCAGTATTAAGAATTGTTTTTCAAATTCAAATAAAAACGCTTGTTTAGAAAGTTTGTGTCAGATGAATTACTTTCTTTTTTAAATTTGATTTCAGATTTGTGTGATATCTGTAATCTTTTCACTGATAATGTGATGTTCATATACTGTTATACAATATATATATGTGTATATATATCCTTTCATAATTTTTATTTATAGCAACCATTTATTATTATATTTAGTTTTTTTTTCATTATCTGTACTATCAGAATAAAATCATTTAAACTTTTACTACTTATTATTACTATTGTTTTTGTATTTGTTGTTGTAATTGTTGTTGTTATTGGAATTATTATATATATTTATTTATTTTTTGTATATTATCTTTTAATTATTAATTTTAAATTTAGTCAAAATATGTTCAGTCAAATTGTAAAATTTTAAACATTGTTTATTTTTTGTGTATTTTATTGCAGTATGATTGTATAACAATAAAATGTTTCCTTTCTCAACCATTTTTAAGGTGACATTATTGAACCACTAGTACAGAACAAGTTTGTATTAATAATAATTGTAAAAAAATAAAAATAAATAATATATTTATAAAAATAATAAAAAAAATATATAAATTTTTTTTTTTTTGTATTTCAGGAAGCCCTACTGACATTTTCAAGGTGACAAAAACCACTAGTACAGAACAAGTTTGTATTAATACATTTGTCCATAAAATTTTATTTTTAAAAAATTAAAAAACTATATGAACTATTCAAAAAATAAAGTAAAAAAATACCTACCTACTGACATGCATACTTGTATGTGTGTGTGGTTCTGTCTGTGAGTGTGTATGAATGCATGTTCGTGTGTGTGCATGTGTATATGTGTGTATTTCTCTTTGTGTGCATTTTAAATTTGTAGCTTACAATATTATGATGAACTTAAAAAAACATTTTTTTATTTTTTTATTTCAGAGTTTTTCATTTTATTTTTCTCATTCCAACATTGTGTGACTTGGTGGGAACATCTTTGGCAGGTACTGTTCTGTTTCATACACAGAGCTTGTCTTTTCTAACATTTCTAACTCATTTTACTTTGTGTATAACATTAATTAACTTTTTAATTAACCTATCATTGCAGTAGGCTTGCATATATTTTATCTCTCTTCTTCTGAGTAATTTTTTTTTAAGAAGACAGATTTTATAGCACTTACAAAATATCTTTTCACTGAGAATTATTTAACATTTAGTTAATTTTAATTTTATTCTTTACAATGTAATTTAAATGAATATAATTATTATATATGTTTTCCTCAGGTATCTGTGTATTTTAATTTAAGCTATAAATAGTTTTATTAATTTGTTCCTATCTTTACCTGTATCATTATGACAGATAATGCTGACAGTCAGTGTAATTTCATATTTGTTGTTGATTATGCTGATAACAAGGTATTTTTTTAGTGGTGGAAATTATAAACAGGACTGTCACACCAATACTCATTTTTTTTTTTTTTAATTATCTGTAGATGTAATATATATTTAAGACATGAATCATTATTATGCACTGTGTCTACATGCTCCACTCTCTCTCTCTCTCTCTCTCTCTCTCTCTCTCTCTCTCTCTCTCTCTCTCTCTCTCTCTCTCTCTCTCTCTCTCTCTCTCACTCTCACTCTCACTCTCACTCTGATATATACATATATATGTAAATAAAAGTAACATTAGACATCTGTGACTGCCAGGACCAAAAGTGGTGAGTGCCCCAGACAGCTAAGACAATTCATTTGTTTCTCATCTGTTTTCATATATTTTGTGTAATCTGCTTATGTTGTGCTTATCTAGGCATTGGACTGCTGTATGTTGATGCTTCTGTTTGGCAAATGCTTCGAGGATCGATTATAATATTTGCTGGAATTTTGTCAGTATGTGTCTTTGTTAATTTTTATCTTGATTCTGTTAAAATCTTACACATGCACATGCATGCATGCACACACAGAGAGAGAGAGAGAGAGAGAGAGAGAGAGAGAGAGAGAGAGTACAAAACAAATTGCTATTAATTAAACGTATATTAGTTTTCAAATGTTCTGTTGTCAAAATAAAAAACTTGAATATGTACTAATGTCCATAAATAAATAAATAAATATTTAAAAAAAAATTAATAAAAAATAAATAAAATAAAAAGAACACTCCTGTAGTTAAAAAAAACAAAAAAACAAAAAAAAAAAACAAATTAAATCAAATATATGTTTTTGCAAATATTTGCTCATAAATGTTTTTGTATCTGTCGTTGCAGATGTGTATACATATCTTGCATTGTAACCACAAATTTCCATATGTTAAGTCCTCTTTAAAAAAATGTAATAGATATAAATAAATGAAAAATATCTGAAAAAACAACAACATTTATTTGTAGAAAATCTTTCTGAAGAGAAAACTGAAGGCATTTCACTGGTTGGGGATGATTGTTACTATGCTGGGTTTGGTTCTTGTTGGTTGTTCCAGTGTTTTCAAAAGCCACAAAAGTTCCAGTGCTTCAGAAACATTACTAGGTAACACATGGCCTACTATGTCAGCTTTGTTTCTTTACATTGGTTTTCATTAATTACTCTAAGTTAAGTAATAATAATAATAATAATAATAATAATAATAATAATAATAATAATAAAAAAAAAAAAAAAATAAAATTGAATTGAAGTTAAATTATAATAGGCAAGTAAATAACAAATTGTAATAATGATGATTTTGATAATTTAAAATAAATAAATAAATAAATAATGAAATAAATAATGAAATGAAATGAAATAAAAAATAATGAAAAGAAAAATCAAAGAAAAAAGAAATGAAAAATTAAGAAATAAAGGAAATTAAAAGAAAAATTAAGAAGCATTATATTTTAGTGTTGAAACATTGTTACCTATTGATAAGGATTATATTATTAAATGGTATATTATGTGGCTGTCTTACTGTCTGATTTTACTAAATAAAATAATTAATTAAATGTAGTCAAAATAATGAAAATATTCTGGGTTTTTCTCAAATTTGGAAAAAGATGATGTCTCAGTGTAGTGCAGAATATATATATATATATGCAGAATTCTGAATCTATCAAAGGCTCAAAATAGTTATCATATATATACACAAAAAAAAAAAAATACATATATACATACATCCATAATCATGTAAGATAGTATATATGAGTATGTGTATGTATATATTTAATACACCGAAAATCCTTGGTGTTCAGACTGAAATATTTTTACACATTTATATTATACCAAAGCATTCCTCAATACAAACAATGTGTTAAATTATGCTATTTATAACTATTTCAGGAATTCTTCTCATTGTTGGGAGTCAGTTAGTTAGTGCAAGTCAGATGGTTATAGAAGAGCTATTTCTTAAAAACAGAAATTTTAAGCCTCTACAGGTCGTGGGAATGGAAGGAACATTTGGCTTTCTGTGTATGACATTTGTAAGTCCTCTTTCAAACATTTTAACATTTTTAATTTGCTCTTAACATATCTCTGTTTTAATAATTCTAGTTAGTTTATAAGTGTTTGACAGTTTCACTTTTAATGTGTAAATGGCATTTATGTCTCTGTAACGTTATTTTTTTCATTTTGTGAAAAGGTGATAAAAAATAAGAAGAAATTAAATGTCCAAATATGAAGGGAAGGAAAACAAAAATGTATGTTTGTATATATTTATTAAAAACAACTTCACAGTGGCAGAAAAATTCATTTTACATTTATGAATAAAGAATTTTTGACTTGTTAAGTTATTTCACAATTATAAAAACTGTGTTTTATTTTATGTTACAGATAAATTTATATACTTATTCATACATCTTTTTTAATAATTAAAGCAGTTTCAGTTACTATATTCTCTTTACATTTTATATTTAAACAGTTTTTCAAACTATAAATACAAGACAATGTAAAACTGAACTTTGTTATTAATTTTAATCTTTGATTGTAAAAATGCGAGATACAAATATCTGAAGCCTCATATTTTTATAAATTTTATTTATAGTTTATTTTATTTTATTTATTTTTTAATTTTAATTTCCTTTTTTTAACTATTTATTTTATTTTTATGGATCTGAATTTAGTTATATATTTTATTTTATTTATTTTTAATTTTAATTTTTTTTTTATTAACTATTTATTTTATTTTATTTTGGATTGAATTTGAATTTTTATTTTATTTAATTTTTTTTATTAACTTTTTATTTTTTTAAGTTTTAATTTTATTCTTTTTAATTTTATATCATTAATTTTATATAATTTCATTTTTCTAATGAAAATACAAGTATATTTATTTTTCACAGGCTGTTCTCCCAGCAATGTACTTCATACCAGGCTCCCAGGTCAATGACAGTTATGAAAACAGTTTGGATGCTCTGTATCAGATTGCAAACAGTGTCAAACTTCTCATCTTCTGTCTCCTTTATCTGACCTCAATAGCTTTCTATAACTACTTCGGATTGGCTGTGACCAAGTCTCTCACAGGTACGGTTTGTAAAACAGATTTTGGTTGGTTGTTTCGTTCAAAAGATTGGATTGGTTGTTTAGTACACAAAAACATTTAATAAAATATTAGTAACCAATAGAATTATAATATTAATGTTAAATTTCTTTTCTTTTTATTTATTGAAACAATTTTAAAACAAACTCTTCAGTGTATTAAAATCAGTTTGTGAATTATCTACCTACCTGTCTCTACCTATCTACCTATCTATCTATCTATCTGTTATAAATAGTTTTAATTATGTATGAAAATAAATTGAAACAATGTTGAATAAATAATTTATATTAAAAATTGAGATGTGTGTGTGTGTATATATATATATCTGAAAATTCAACCAACATTTATAATAGTGTAAAATATTCTTCTTTCAGCTGTTCATCGGACATTGATTGATGCCTGCAGAACAATTCTTGTTTGGGTTGCTGATCTAGTGACATTTTATGCTTTTGACAAAGTAATTTTTTTTTTTTTTTTTATGTGTAAAATAAACATCCATATTAATAATCTGCAATAAGTAAAAATTAAAAAACAAAAAGGTTCATGGTCTTTTAGGGAAATATTCTTTTATACAAACATTACGATTTTTTTTTAAATTTTATTCTGAATTTGTTTAGCTGGTGTATTAATTTTTAAATCTGAAATAACATAGAATTAATAATTTTATTCAAATATTGCTTACACGTGTAACTTTTTACTGATCTTTTTTTTTCTTTTTGTTTTTTTCCAGGGGTGTGCACATTTTTTCTAATTTCTAATTTTATTTATCTATTTATTTATTTTTCAGAATTTTGGAGAACCATTTGATAAAAGTTATGGACTTTTGCAAGGTACTGTTTTTCTTTAGATAAATACTATTATTATTATATTTTTTTAATTTAATTTATTTTATTGTTTTTTTGGTGTTTTTTTATAAAACTGTAATTACTTACCTAATGATGTCTATGATTTAATTAATGTTTAATGACACAATAATATCCAAAATATTCACTGTTAGTAATATGATAAATGAGAAAATGAATAAAAATCAAGATAAAAATAATAACAGTAATAATAATAAAATAAATTAACTTAAAAATATATAATATATAATAATAATAGTAATAAAAACAAATTTATGTTTGGATCAGCAAACTGTTTAACAGCCTAAAGTCTCATTTGTTATCAGAAATTACCAGAAAAATTGCTCCACCAAAATGTATTAAGAATGGCCAATACAAGTTAAATAATAAAAAAAAAAAAAAAAAAATTAGAATCAAAAACAAAAATTAAAAGGTTTATGACATAAAAAAATGAGTATTGGTGTGACAGTCCTTTTTATAATTTCCACCACTAAAAAAATACCTTGTTATTAGCATAATCAACAACAATATCTTAAATATTCATCCGTTCATTTTGTACATTTAAGTTAAGCCAGCATTAAAACTTAATATTCGGTAACATTTTTTTTTTTTTTTTTTTTTGTTAAACTAAAATTTATTTACTCAAACTTTATTTCAGTGGATGGGTTTCTCTTTCTCCTCATTGGAACAGCTCTCTACAACCAGCTGGTTGATGTTCCATGCATTCCGTGGTTGAGGACAGACAAAGAAATGCAGACAGCCGACAGAACAGTCAGCATTGCGCCGTCACAACACATTCAGAATCCAGATTTGGAGGAATCGTACAAGTCGGTGGACGAAAACTCAAAACTGATTAACTACGATGACGTCAAGCCTTTCTATTCATAATCCTCCTTGTCACATTTTGACATGAATGTCAGACAGGGGAAACTAAAGAAGCCCAAATACACAAACGGTTAACTGAAAAAAAAGATAAGTGAGTGAAAGAAAAGAACTTGGTTGATGGTTTTACGCTATCAGTTGGGGTTAGTTTAGGTCGTGGTATTTATGACTTAATTAAAACTAAAATTTATATTTTCTGTTGTTTTTAATGTTAATAGTAATAATTTAAAAAAAAAAAAAAAAAAAAAATAAAAAAAAATTCTCTCCAATTCACTGAAATAGGGGGAATAAAAAAAATAAAAAAAAAAAAAAAAAAAAAAAAGGATAAAAGAAATTAACTCTCCCATTCACACAAAAAAGATTAGAAAAAGAAAAAAAGATAAAAAGCAAAATCCCCCCCCAATAATTCTCTGAAACTAAATGTCAGATTGTTTATCAAATAACAGATTATTATTTTTTTACTTTTTTATTTTTTTTTTTTTTTGAATAATAGGTGAAAATATCATAGTTTGATTTTATGTTTTATATTATGTTATGTTGCATAAACTTTGAATGAGAAAAATATTACAGTATATTATATCAAAATTTCACATTTTTGTACCCATGTTCAAAGACTGCAGTGTCTCTCTGTGTATTAACCTATATTTCTCTACATGTTTGAGAGAGAGAGAGAGAGAGAGAGAGAGAGAGAAGAGAATGAATGAATGAATTATATGTATATATAATTTACCTACCTATCTGTCTTTCTATCTATCTGTCTATCAATATTTATATGTATATGTATGTATGTACAAATATAACTGTGAATACATGCAAATTTATCCATACTTCCCATGCAAAATCATTGTATTTACACGTTTCAGTGTAAATGTGTATATCTATATCTATACAAGTTTATCTTAAACTTTGTATTCATTTTTAGTTTGTTTGAGGTAAATTATTTTTCATGTGCCAATTTTATATTTGTTTTAGTTCAATTTTTTTTTTAATATTTATAATTTGAATTACAATTTTAAAATCATTATTTATTTTATTTTAATCATACATTATACAGTAAAAGTTCATATATCTTAAACAAAAAAATTACTGCTTGAGTAGTATTTGCTGAAATTAAGACACATTTTTATTAAATACAATCATGTATGTTCATCCACAATTTTTAAATTATACAGTTATATATTATTTAACATAAATTAAACTGACATACCAAAAACAATAATTATTGATACATTTTAAATTTAGTATTATAATTGTTCTTGTTATTATTGTTCTATATATATATATATATATATATATATATATATGTATGTATATTAAGCATGAATTGTACTATATTATAAACTATATTATATAATGAAAATATTTGTTATAATATGTTGATTATTAGAAGGACTGGAATTCTTTAAGTAATTTGAATGTAAAAGTAAATTTTTGTTAAATTTATTTATTTATTTATTTTTAATTATGTAACTATTGAAAACTATGTTGTTGTTGTTGTTGTTGTTTTTTTCCCATTATGATTTATATGGTGATCAGTTCCAGTGAGACAGCCCCAATCATGTCAGAGAAGATTAAAGAAGTAGTAGTAGTAGCAGTAATAGTAGTAGTAGTAGTAGTAGTAGTAGTAGTAGTAGTAGTAGTAGTAAACAAAAACCTTGTCGATCTTTTAATAATATTATTAATTTAAGATAAACAAATAAAAACAGTTAAACGCAATAATTCCTTCATCAGTGTTCCTGTTTGGCAACGTCCTATTAACCCATGATGGGGCCCTTATTCTTCGAGATTCTTTGGGTCCCTTGACATCCCCACCTCCAGCGCCCAGCCCCGCGAATTTCACGCTCTCCTTTCGTACTATTTATTACAATAATATTGTAAACGAAGCAGTTAATGGAGTAACTAACAAAAAAAAAAAAAAATTTCATCTTAACAGACTTTTAATTAGCATGAATCAGAGCAGTGTAACAATACCGCTACTATACCGTAAATACTGTATATAGAGCTGTATACGTGTGTATCGAGCTGATGTTGTTCTCGTTCGTCTGTCAACAAACTGATCGAGAATGGTTTGAAGCCATGGATGACGGATCTGATGTTCCACAGGTGGAAACATTCAGTGATTATGTGGTTGACGATGACGCCAGATTTCCCTTTGATTTTTGTGGACCACTGGCCCCTAGAGTGTTTTCATTACAGAATGAACCGGTCAGTTCAACGTCACCATCCAAATATATACAGATTTGTAGAATTGATAAAAAGACTAGAAACATCAGAAAATGCTAAATTGAGAAAGATACACTTTGGATCTGCCCCACCATCAAGGAAGAGAGTTTATAAACCGACTGAAAATAGACTCGTGAGACTGAAGGCACAGCTCACCCATTCAGTTCTTAGATGCCTTTGGACACCTTTTGAAAATAAGGATAAAAATGGACATGTTAAAATCTATAAATAAATCTAATTTTATATAAAGAGAGAGAGAGAGAGAGAGAGAGAGGGGGGGGTATAGTCATAAACGGAGAAAGGAGTGAATTAAGATTTTGATTTTCAGCCTTCATGTCTCATACAGGTGTTGCTGGTTTCAATAGAATTCCCAGAGAATTACTTAGTAATGTTTCTGTATAATCCTATTAATTACGATATGTATCATTATATGTATATTTATGTATACATGTATGTAGGATGTATATATCTGTGTGTGTGTGTGTGTGTGTGTGTGTTTATGTGTGTGTGTGTCTGTGTACGTGTGTGTGTGTGTATGTATATTGTATAAATTGAATGAGCCTCTATAATTTTTCTTAAGTAAGTTTAACTTTCATTACATACATTTAAAAGTTATTTTCAACATCAATAACCTACACTTTATGTCAGAAAAGATTAAAGAAGTAGTAGTAGTAGTAGTCGATCTTTTAATAATATTATTAATGTAAGATAAACAAACAAAACAATTAAACGCAATAATTCCCACGTTTCGTGCAGCCATGTTTGAAACGTTTCTTTCATATTTCCTTCGTTAACTCATGGCGGGACCCTTATGCTTCGTGATTCTTTTGGCCCCTCGGCATCCACCCTCCCAGCGCCCTTCCCCGACAATTTCACTCTCTCCTTTCGTACAGTTTATTACAATAATATTACAAGTGAAGCGATTACTGGAGTAACAAAGAAAACAATTTCATCTTATCAGACAACTTTTAATTAACATGAAACAAAGCAATATCAAAATGCCGTTACCATACTGTAAATCTAAACATATACAGGTTTATATAAGTATCTAGCTACTTTTTTTTTTTTTTTTTTTTAATCTTTCAACAAACTGATCCAGAATACAATTTAACGCATCCTTGGTGTTTCTCGTACTAAAAGATCGATCTTATAAATTGATTTCAGTGATGCGCATTGAGCGTTGGCCGTTACATAGTGATAACATTTAACACTAAAAGAATAACAAAGAAAGATTGCACGGAGCCTAGTCAGCCTTAGGGGTAATGCAGTGCATAAGTGTGAGAGGGAGTAGCAAATTGAGTTTTAGTTTTTCTGATATCTAATCAAGGTGCATTTCCGGATGCAACCATGGCGCTATGCTATACGATTGGGTAATAAATGGGTTTACTTCCCCTTGTTAACTGAAAATGCCTAGCGAAGCACGTAGAAGTTTTGATTCAGGCTGTTTGTGCATAGCAACTGATCAAAAATGTGTGGAATGAGTCATTAAATTAAAAACAACAACAACAACAACAAAAAAGATACCATTAAATTAATAACGGATATTTTGTCTTTCCTTTCTCTTATTTTTATTTTTTTGAAGCAATAGTTATTGGTGCGGAATTATTATGTGCGCTCGACCTTTTTTCTTGTGAAATCGGCAATTAGAATATAACATATAATTGGACCATTGACAGTCACTGGTAATTATGGCGCGATAATTTACTGGACCCGTCTAAAAACCGGATACAGAATTCAAAAACCGTTTTTACGGTTTCTAGATGATGTGGTATTATTCATAATAATTACTCACAGTCAAATACTGATTGTTTGATTGGTTTTATTTATTTACAAAAAGCTAAATTTAAATATTGCATGTGTTAGAAAATAAAATGATTAAAAAATAATCATTACCAACAACAGTAACAGTAAACCACAACAACGACTACCATAACAAGAAGAACAAACCTATTTTTAATCCGTGTTACAAATAACGCCAAAAGAGTAATTCACACCTCTATAGAAAACCAAGTTATCATAACCATAATACATTTTATTATTATTTATTTATTTATTTATTTATTTATTTATTTATTTTTGTATTAATATTATTATTATTTATTTATTTAATTGTTTATTTTTGTATAATAATAATAATAATAATAATATTATTATTATATATTTATTATTATTATTTTACTATTTATTTATTTATTTACTTTTAACAATTCAAATTTAACAATTTCTTCTTCAATCTTTGCAAATCAGAAGTTTATTTTTCAAAATTAGTTGACAAATAATAACAATATCAGGTGAAATATATAAGGAAATAATTATAATCTTTATTTAATGACACGTTTTTAACGATTAGCTGTCTGTCGAGTAATTTGTGTAAATATAATGGAAAACGGTAGAAACCTGAACTAATTTACTGGATGAGGGCAAAGAATGGTTTATGAAAACCATTTTTTTAAAATATAAAAATCGGGACGTATCACACACACACACACACACACACACACACACACACACACACACAAAACCCACTAGAAAAACGTAATAATAATTTATAAAAAAAAAAACCAGTCGAATTAAACTGAAATAATAAAAATCAAATTCAAAAAATTTATAAATAAAAAAATAAAATTAAAATAAACAAACAAAACAAACAAACAAATAAAAAAAAAAAAGAAAGAAAGCAGGAAAGAAAAGGAAATAATTAAAAATTCCGTTACGCTATCTGAAGGAATATTGATTGTTTCGTTGCACGCATTCTATTTATCTTCAATATTTTTGTATTTATAATACAGTAAGGCATTCTCAATAAAACATGACAGCAGTTAATCTAGGCCAGTAAACTATGTTTACCTTAGTTTATTTACACGTCTCCATGATAACTTGCAACCAGCGTAACAAATTTTAGCCCAATAAATTTCGCGCAGTGCCGTAAAGAGGTTTTGAAGAGTACGACAAACAGGTTTCCGTCACAGCCGCTCTTTGAAGACTGCGATTGAGACAAAAGTGATCGTAAATACTGGCACACAGAAATTTCTTTAACACGAAACAACGAGACACAATCCCAGTGGTGAGTAGTATATAAGAATAAATATCGGAATTAACTTCTTAATGTGACGCATCTGTGACAAACGTAGTTTGTATTTCGAAGGAAGGAAGAGCTAAAACAACAAAGCACT
This sequence comes from Chrysomallon squamiferum, assembly GCA_012295275.1. Taxonomy (NCBI): domain Eukaryota; kingdom Metazoa; phylum Mollusca; class Gastropoda; order Neomphalida; family Peltospiridae; genus Chrysomallon; species Chrysomallon squamiferum. The sequence goes on along the minus strand of CM022665.1, from coordinate 40,454,068 downwards.
GTAACGATTAGTTGTTTTTTTTTTTTCAGCCGGTTAGAACTGCCTGTTTCTGAAATCATCACATTCTTTGTTACCAGAGATAATACAGTTAAAAAAAAAAAAAAAAAAAAAAAAAAAAAAAAACGCCATGGGTTTTTCTACTTCATCCATGTTTATTAAAGTAGCGTTTGGACTTTGCATTGCATCACTGCTGTTTCACTTAATCAGTTTTCCAACACCTTACTGGTTTGATCAGAATGGCTTTAATTATGGTCTCTTTAAATTCTGCGGTTCGGGAACTTGTGCCGATATTCCGGATATCGCCAGTAAGTATTTTTGAATTCTTTTACGTGATTACTATTACTAGAAAAATAAAGGATATTTCTCTCTCTCTCTCTCTCTCTCTCTCTCTCTCTCTCTCTCTCTCTCTCTCTCTCTCTCTCTCTCTCTCTCTCTCTCTCTCTCTCACCAAAATCCAAATACGATTTTTCTCAAAAACTGTTTGCAGAAAACTAATATGAAATTTATAGTAACATTTTTTTTTTTTTTTTTTTTTAAAGAATTCTCATCTGTCTTCAAGTTGTTTGAAATATGTGTAAAAAAAAACCCAACAATATATTTATGAATATTTATTGAATGTCATAATGTGATTTCTGTTCTATATCGTTTTATAGTAATATTTATTTATAAAAGAAATTCCTTTAGGTACAACCCTAAAATATATATATATATATATATATATATATATATATATATATATATATATATATATATTTAAATGTATGTATTTAAACGACATTCAATAAATATATATAATAATATGAACAACAACCACAACAACAATAAAATTAAAATAAAGAAAAGAAAAATGATTGCTTTTTATCTTTATATCGTTACTTAAAATTTTCATTATCGTCTTTTCAGAAACAGATGAACTGAAAGCAACTATTGCTATGGAAATCATGGCTTTCCTGGTGGGGGTGGCCTGCCTCGTTTTGACAATCTGCTTCCTGTTCGTGGAAGCACTGGCCACGAAAGTCATCAAGATTGTTTGCATGGTTCTCGCTTTTGTTACAGGTATAGAACAGAACTGTATGTTTCATTAGCATTATGCCTTTTGGCCATAGACATGCATCTCAAGTGGTCTATGTGGTGGACGGAAATTTAAATATTATGAGAACGAAGTTGAAAGAAATTTTTGAATATTAAAGAGTTCTTTTCTGTTAAAATATTTATTAGACGTATTGGCATATTTGTATATATAAAAAAATCTATCTATCTATCTATCTATCGATATATATATATTCTTTCGTTCATTTTATTTAGTAAGATTCTTTCTTTTTCTCCCTTCCTTATTATTATTATTATTATTCCGTATTTTGTATTTTTCAGCCCTTCTCATTCTAATTGGAGTCATCATATTTGGTGCAGAAAACAACGATCGTGCAGTACAGATAGACTACAGATGGTCGTTCGGTCTGGAAATTGTTGCTGCACTACTTTACTTAGCAACCGGCATCATCTTCGTGGTAGACATCGTCGTGGGATCGTAACTTGCTTATGGCCTTGGTTCACATATCTGTATCTATCTATCTATCTATCTATCTATCTATCTATCTATCTATCTATCTATCTATCTATCTATCTATCTATCTATCTATCTCTCTATCTGTCTATCTGTCTGTCTATCTATCTACCTATCTACCTATCTATCTACCTACCTACCTACATACATACCTACCTATATAAGTTTTATCGATTTATCTTTTTGTGTGTAACTAAAGCTGTGATATTTAAAACATATATATGCACATTATTTTATATTTTTAATCCGTCATTTTTCACAAATGTCTGCACATGTTTTTATGTGTTTTATGTGTTCAAAGGTACGATTCGATTTAAAAATATTTTATACGCATTTTTATTTCGGCACCTCAGAAGACTTTAAACTCACCAGAGAAGTTTAGAATTATTCTTATATACGTTAAACCTTGAGCTCTAAGTCGTCATAGTATTTTAGCTTACGTTAGCATAGTCTGGAAAAAACGCATCACTCATACACTCCCCTCCCCCCACAGAGACACAATACTTGGATAAGCTGGTAGCGTGGTACAGACGTTGCAAGTGCCTTACAGATATTTTAAAACGACAACAACAACAATAACTATAGGAAAAGTAGGCAGCGATTTCCTCCACACACATAAATATGCACACGCACGCACATGTACTCACATATCTTTAGGAACGTATACACATATATTTAGTAAGAATTTTGTTTCAGAAATCCAGGATATTATCGTTACGTTTGAGAAAAAAAAAAAAAAACTAAAACTAAAACTAAAAAAAAAAAAAAAAAAAAGTAAATTAAAATAAAATAAAAAACACACACACAAAAAAAAAAAAACTAAAAACAGACAATTTAATTTCATTTTCTGTGTTTCAGTACAGCAAAAATACTGTTCGTTAAAGAAAATGGTGAGCGCTTTAAAAGATTTACGATATTCTTCAGTTATCTACACTAAGAGAAACCTTTAACACAACGACAATAACAAAATTGATTTTGTAAGTTGCACACGCGATCATCTTACGGCTTAACGAAACACAATTACTGGTACACATGAATCCCATCAAATATTCATATTGAAAATCTCATAAATATTCCCTACGTATTTTCTATAGAAAAAAAGAGTTATCTTTCTTTTCTAACACCCAAGTAGCCGATCTGTTTTTTTTTTTTATTATTATTATTATTTTTTTTTTAATTTTTAAATTTTAAACTTTTTGTGTATCTGTGTGCTGAGATTTCGTTAAAAATTCATTTCATTATTATTATTACTTTATCAGTTTTATTCACTAACATATTAAACGATATTCGCTTTTAACGAATTTGAATAAAACTGCGTGACAGTGAATTTCTTTATGGGAAAAACGTTTCTTTATTGATGCATGACTACTGAATAAATAATTATTTTCGACACAGAATCACTAATATTTGTTTTTTTTGTACTTGGAGCAATGACCCAAATGGTTAGCCACCGTTCATCACATATGTACGTCATGTTACCTTGACAACGTGGAAAGATACTAAATATTTAATGACGTTTCCTTGGAAAGGCAACAAATATTATTTACATGTATCGTTACGTTTCTTTTGTAAAATGCTCTCGGTACGCATGAATAACGCACACGTCTAACTTTTGAATACATTATGTTCAAATACATAACCTTGAAAAAATTAATATGTGTTACATCTGATTGCTTCCCTGAAAATATGTGAATACATTGCATGTTTATTTGAGAATAGATTACATTTATTTGTATTACATTGAAAATTATCGGAATACGTTACCTCTCAAAATCATTGTATGTCTAAATGCATTGCTCTGAAAAATGGTCGAAAACAATATTCACGTAATATAGGAATAATTATGTTTGAGTAATAAAATTATTCAGGAAATCATTACAATTTGGCTCTGAAAATGTGATAAATAAATAAATAAATAAATAAACACTGAAGAAAATTATTGTAACGGCATCTTTTTAATGTACACCAGAGTAACATTAGCAATATTTTTGATGTTTCAGGACCATAATGGGTAACATAGCCTATTGTAGAATTTGTTTCTAGATAAGCCCTCTAGATATATATAATGAACTTGAAAAAAAAAAATGATAAAAAAAAAAATAAAAAAAAATGAAAAAACTTACTGTCATGTTGGTATTGGTATAATGTCTTGATAAATTAGCTGTTATATCGATATATTATCGATTGAGCTGTTATAATAGTTACATTCTTTTTATTTTCGATTTGAAAAATCAGTTTGATTTCAGTACATTTAATTATTTTAATAAATTATTGTATTGTGCTTTTATTGTTCTCTATTAACTTTGTGACTTGTTTATTAATCAATAAATATTTTTAACAACTAACAAACGTTTTTGTTTGTTACTAATTCACTTTTGTGTGTATAACATTTCAAATGTAAATTAATGGCATTTGTTTTTATTCATTTATTTTAGGTAACAACACACAACGAAAGACACACATATACGCACGCACAGATACAGACAAACACACAAACTTACGTATGTCTGTATGCGTAAAGTATATACTATTTTGTGGGTGTATGCATATATAATTGACAAAAATATAAAGATTATAAATAAATAAATAAATAAGCAGTGGAAGCAAACAGCTACAAAAATCTGTTTCACCGCGTAAATATAATCAGTTTGTTCATTCTTTCATCCGTCCTTTATTTCTTGGATGATTAATTCTTTCTTTGTTTCGTCTGCTCTACAGCAGCACAGGAATGTATCGCTGACGTCATAGATATTATTCAACATTTATCTTCATGAAGCATCAATCAAAGTATAATGCCTTTTATGTCATGAGTTCATGATAAAACAAATCTAACTACACAGCCAAGTACTTAATAAAGTTTTCCGTTATTTTGTTTCAACGTGTACGAATTAATTATACGTTTTAGCGTTCTTCTCACCTACATAACGAAGTACTGCTGAAATTACAATTCAAAGAAACTGAACAAAACCAGTTAACGAATTAAAACAAAACACGTCTCCAGTATCATGCACGGATTTTCTACGTTTTCTAAAATAAGACTGGGACTGAATATCGCAGCTTTTCTTTTCGTCATCGTTGGCTTTGCGACGCCATATTGGTGTGACGAGGATCGTTTCAACTATGGCCTCTTCGAGACGTGTATTTCCGGAGATTGTCGAAGCATTACGGAAGAGAGTCGTAAGTTTGAAAAGCATGACTTAAATTTAGATCTGTGATACATAATTCGTTTTATATATTAAAGTTTTTAGTTTCGACAACAGAACATTTGAAAATTAATATATGTTTAGTAAACAGCATTTTATTTATTTTGTTTTACAATGCCAATTACATTTTGCCTCTCTCTCTCTCTCTCTCTCTCTCTCTCTCTCTCTCTCTCTCTCTCTCTCTCTCTCTCTATCCACACATTCAAAGTTAAGCACACACACGCATACACAAATACGTACACAAACACAAATATAATCGCAAAAAGGGTAAAACAATACATGTTACTTAATACTAATGAAGTAATAAAATTATATAAGCAGTATTCACAATAAACAATTATTTTCGTTCTGTATACAACACTTAACGATAAAGGGACTGTTTTGGTTGGTTTCCCAAGATAACCAGTGAAATATGATTGACTTATCAAAGGTTGTGGAGTGTGTCTTTCCTTAGTTGATAATAATTATATGCACATACTAGAGATAATGTTGCCAATGGATAAGACTAAATGATGTTGCCCACAGGTTTCTTAGAACTATAACATATAACTACAAAAATAAATACTTACATACATACATTCATGAATACATACACATATATATGTACACATGCACATATGTACGCTTACACACATATATACAAATACATACATACATTGATAAATACATACACATACATGCATATATATATATATATACACACACAAAAAACATACATACATACGTACATAAATACATTTGTTTACAGTGATTATTTTTCTTTTATACGGAATTTTAAAGGTTTCTGTGGTAATTATATATTTTTTTCAACATACTGTATGAAAAGCATTGTATACATTGTAAGTCAGCTATTTGCAGTGACTTATTTTTAACTAATTGGTTTATTTACCTTTGAATGACACACGTAATAGCCTTTAATTTATTTATTTTTTTGGTTCTGGGCTGACGTTAAACAGACATACAAATCAAATCAAATTGTTTGCAGTGACGAATGGACTAAGAACTGTAGTAGCAATGGAAGTCGTTGGTTTGCTGATGGCGACGGCATGCTTCATTTTAGTCGTGTCTGAGTTCTGTGTAGAGATGACACAGAGAAGAGTTGTCAACGTTGTTGCTGCCGTGTTGACGTTTGCAACAGGTGAGACGCTGTTGTAGAGAATACGCATGATTCGCAGAGATTTCTGAGTCGAAAATGAAGTTTATATGTTAAACAGTTATTAACTGCACACACAAATAACACAAATGATCAGTTGAAACAAACAACACGAGATAAAACAAGCATTATACATTTAAACACACTTAAACATACTTACATACATACACAGATACACACATACACACACACACACAGATACATACATACTCATACATACATACGTACAAACACATACATACATACACATATACATATACATATATATATATATATATATATACACACATACACACATACATATATATACACATACACACACATACATATATATACATAATACACACATATACACACGTATGCATACCTACAAACACACAAACACGCACACACACACACATATACATTGATAAACGGACACTCGCATATCGCACACACGTAATACTGCAATAAAACATCAGAGGGCAAAGAAAGTATTTTCTTCCAGTGAACGATTTCTCTTTACTTGCTCAAACATGTCAAGTCAAACAAAACCAAAATTTATTAGTTAGCTTATAAGATAAAGCCGTACTAGACTGCCATTCCAGAAATATTGTGTATTTGATAACGTTACAAACCCCAAAACTATTTGGAATAAATGTTCAATCGGGTAAATGTAAAGAGAGAGATAAAATCATTTTTCCCAATAATATACAATCGCTGCATCGTTTTGACGTTGGTAAAATTATGAAGAAGCAATATTTTAATTTACTGACTACTACGAAAAATCGTCTAAAAGCACACGACCCGTCATAGCTTAAAGAAAGAAAAAAAAAAAAAAAAACAAGTCTAAAAGACATTTTAGTGTCTACGCGATTTTCGGAATAATACGCCTATCCAAAGGATTTACGAATTAATTCAATAAAAAGTTCGAAAATGTTTTAAGACGTTTTCAAAGGATATGTCATGTTTTACGAATTTTCGGGAAAGTTTTTTTTTTTTTTTTTTTTTTTTTTTTAAATGTTACAATTTTTACAGACTTTGAGAAAGGATATCTTCGGAATAGAGTTTAAAATAGTTTTAAATAGATTTTTGAAATGTATTGGTTTCTAGAAGTGTATCGGTATTAAATGTCACAATATTTCATAGATTTTTTTTTTTAGAAAGGATACTTTCTAAATAGTTTTTGAAATAGTTTTAAATAGATTTAGAAATGTACTGTTTTGCTCTATAAATGTATTTTTAAACATGTCTGAATGTATCTTACATATAGTTTTAAAAGGTTTCATGCATGTAAATAAATGTTAACAAAATAATAAATATATAGACAAAGGACAAAAGCACACTGTAATTAACATTACAATGGTCAATTTTAAGTTAGATCGATTCCCTAGAGATAAAATTAGAAAATGATTAATTCGTTTTAAATAATAAGAGAAAAAAAGCCGTGCTCTTTGTCTCAGTATCAACAACTTAGTATTGGTTTTGAGAAAGTCAGAATGTTAATCAGTATTAGAAATGATAACCGAAATATATATATATACACGACACCGTAATGTTGAAATTAGTTCGCTTTTTTTGAAGCATGTTTAGAAATTATTATATAATCATACGTAAGTACACTGAATTAAAATATTGGTAGTAATGAAACTGATTCTTGTCCTTATTATAATTTTTTTTATTATAATATATTTTTACGTACACATGCATATATACATATGTACATACATACATACATACATACATACACACATACACACATACATACATACATAGATACATACATACATACATACATACACACACATACATACATACATACATAGATACATACATACATACATACATACATAAATACATACATACATACATACATACATACATACATACATACATACATACATACATACATACATACATACATAAATACATACATACATACATACATACATACACACATACATACATACATACATACATACATACATACATACATACACACATACATACATACATACATACATACATACATACATAAATACATACATACATACATACATATATACATACATAAATACATACATACATACATACATACATACATACATACATACATACATACATACATACATACATACATACATAAATACATACATACATACATACATACATACATAAAGTTGTCTCATGGCCGAACGGTAACATCGTCCGCCTTCGGAGTGCGGGCGAATGGGTGCCCTACGTTCGAGTCTCGTCAGCGGCATCTGATTGTGAGGTCGTGATTGGACTTTGTCCTCCTGCGCCAGTGCGTTCCCAAATATTGTCTATGTGCAAAGTCTAATCAGACAGAGAATATTCAAAACCCTAAAATACATAAATACGTGTATATATATTTTCCTTTTTTTCCTATCATCTGTTTTTGTTAAAATTCTTCACAAATCATAAATCATTTCTCTGGCACTTTATAACTATCACCATTGAAACGTATCGAGAGTGTCAGTGAAAGCTTATAGGTGTTTCTCTGATTTTTTTTTTGATTTTTTTTATTATTATCATTATTTTATTTATTTATTATTTATAAAACATTATTTTGTTTATTTATTTATTTATTATTATTTATTATTATTATTATTATTTTTATTATTATAATTATTATTATAATTATTATTATAATTATTATTATTTATTTATTATTATTATTATTATTATTATTTATTTATTTATTTATTTATTTATTTATTTATTATTATTATTATTATTATTATTATTATTATTATTATTATTTATTTATTTATTTATTTATTTATTATTATTATTATTATTATTTATTTATTTATTTATTTATTTATTTATTTATTTATTTATTTATTTATTTATTATTATTATTATTATTATTATTTTGCTTACAGGTTTTTTTATCATCGTTGGAGCTTTTATATTTGCAAAAGAAAATCGAGAAAAGGGTTTAATACTTCGACTTGGCTGGTCTTTAGCTATAGAAGTTGTTGCCGGAATTCTCTACCTAGTGATCGACGTCGTCTTTGTCATCGACATCATCATGAACTAAAGTGAGAGAGAGAGAGAGAGAGAGAGAGAGAGAGAGAGAGAGAGAGAGAGAGAGAGAGAGAGAGAGAGAGAGAGATTATTATTTTGATACACGTAATATACACAAGAAAATAAATACATGAAATATAACGCAGTCTTTTTCTGTTTTTACTACGTGTAAAATTCAGTAGATTATCTCTTTACAAGTTCCCCTGTGATGATTTGTAGCCAAATGTCGTATCTAAGGATATGAAATAAAATTATCTCGCGATAGCGAAACAAGTATTCTAGAAATGGATAAACGTACTTAAGTTTCGAGTAGTAATTTCCTCACTTCACGTTGCATCGTCTCTCTCTCTCTCTTTCTCTCTCTCTCTCTGCCTTTAGACTACGGTAAATATTTCAAACCATTTTTCACTCACCTGACAAAAACTGGGGAAAAAAAAAAAAACCTGAAAGAGAAAAAAAAAAAAAAGCAGCAAAAAAATACAAATAAAAATTACATGTGTGTATGCACATATATATATAGTGATAATAAAATCAATAAAGTTAATAAATTAGCAGATAAAATGAATAATAATAATAATAATAATAATAATAATAATAATAATAATAATAATAATAAAGATGGAACAGTTAATTAATAAAGATTTAATATAAAAATTGTCCAGAATGAGATAATCTAAACCTCAAATGTTATCTATTTACTAGGGAGAGGTAATATAACTGAAACTACTGATAAGAAATATCTTTCATTGTTTACAAAAAACAAATATTCTGAATACGAAACATCACATTATCTTTATTATGTAACTATAATACAAAAATATCAATATTTCTTTATCAAAACACTAATTGGAAATATTAAAATACAACGTTATATAGATAAGATTCTGAACGTTAATGCACTGGACAGTGTTCATTAAGGATTTTTAGCATATACAACCTGTATTTATCTACCAAAGTTTATATGACAGATGTGATACCAACGGGTTGTCAAGTTTATAAATCTGATTTTCATTATTGCCTTTTCCTAGATACTGCCTTTGCAGTTAGATTACTTTTAGACAAAACAAATACTTCAACGCAATTTGTATGACATTTCATGTCAGAAATGATAAGATAAAAAACCCAAAGATACCGCTTATTGTCTTAGTCAAGCCTCAACTTGCTGCACGTGCGTTAATATAAATAGCAGCATTCGTTAGAACGTGCTTTCGTGTGCGGAATTCGTTGCTAATTTGGATTGTTGTATTTAGAAAGGACTGAAAGAGCTGTACTTTAAAAAGAATAAGAAGAAAAAAGAAGAAGACTAAGAAGAGGAGGATTTTTTTTAATAATCATAATAAATATTTATAAAAAAAAGTAATATGGGTAAAGTGCTGATGTATACAGCTGTAGGGCTTTGTGTTTCATCCGTGTTGTTTGATGTTATTGGCTTTCCAACACCCTACTGGACAAAAGTGGATCTGTGAACTTTGGTCTTTTCCAAACATGTTTTCAAGATACATGCGTTAATTTTCCGGAAGCTAATAGTAAGTAGCTGATCTTATTATTATTTTTTTTCATCCATTTTATTTGATGCTATTGGCTTTCCGACACCCTATTGGACAGAAACTGTATCTGTGAATATTAATAAATATTTTAAATGAAATATCTGAAATAAGAAAACCAAGGTATTTTATTTTGTTATGTTACAAAAAACATAAAAATTAATAAAATAAAATTAATAATAATAATAATAATAATAATAATAATAATAATAATAATAATAGTAATAAAAATAAAATAAAAACGTACTTTAGTGGCATGTACTTACAACGTTTTCGTAGTTATTTTATTTCATAATTCACTTTTTCACCCTCTATTTTAACTAATTCACTTCTCAGTTGTTATTTCATTAGTTTGTAATAAACATACTTAATATAATGTACTAGTTAATTAGTAGAGCTGAAAATAATCAGAACTGTTTCTCTACGCTTTACGACACTAAACAGATTAGAAATTTTTGTCAAAAATAACTTATATAGAAAACTGAATATCACACTTTACAAAGTGATTACAAAGTTTTATTCCAAAATTACTTATATACAAAACAAAATATCACACTGTGTTTCTTGTTTTGCTGTGAAAGAAAAAAAAAAAAAGAACAGTGGCCGATTTTCGATATCAAAGTGTTCATTGGTTGTTTGTATGATCTGCAGCAATTTCTTTTCAGAAAGTAATCAGTTATTATTAAGAATGTTGTTAATCCTGCACGGAAAGTGAATAGAATGAACAATAAACGAGAGAACAAAAAAAAAAAAAAAAAAAAGGTTTGTAAATTCATTCTCCCACGTGTGAAAAATCTATCGCATTTTAAATCTCGAAATTTAGTAGACTTCGCAAAACAGAGATATAATGCACCGATACTTATACGCATCTAAATGTTCACTATAGAGTTGTATGATATTTTTATTTTGCACACACAATCAGTTTTACAATACAGTTTAATATGCAAACAGTAAATAGTGTTAGAATGCTTCTGACTGGGTAAGCAATCATTATGGGCATTGTATAAAATCATCGTGAGCATTGTAAACAATCCTTTTTAGCGTTGTGAACAATCGTTGTAACCATTGTAAACAATAATTGTGAACAGTGTTTTGGGGCAGTATAAAGAATACTAGTGGGCTGGGTGAACAGAAGTACTGAGCTATGTAAACTATCCTTGGGAAAGTATAAACAATACCAGTGAGCAATTTAAAAGATTCTTTAGCTGCGGGGTAAACCTCAGGAATCCTCCCGTAAATTTTGTCAGATTACAAACAAGTACTGGAGCTTCAGTTCTCAGAAAGTTGATAGCATACTAGTACAATTTTAACTTGTATAATATGTAAATATGTGTGTCACTTATACGTGTTTCTTTCTTAGATTACAAAAAAAGTAATGGATCTTCAGTTCTGGGAAAATTAATGGTATACTAGTATAATTTTAACTTGTGTGATAAATATGTGTGTCACTTATAAATGTTTCTTTCTCGTACTGCAGAGCCAGACAAACTTAAGGCTACCGCTGCAATGGCAATTCTGGGCTTCCTTCTTGGCTTGGCCTGCGCAGTTTTGACAGTCTGCTACGTGTTTGTGGAGTCTTTGGCAATCAAAACCGTTAAAATCGTCTGTGTGATTCTTGCATTTCTGGCTGGTAAGTAAATTAAACTTGCAGGTAGACAGAAGATAAAAAAAAGTAGTAGTAGAAGAAGAACAACAACAACAAAAACAACGATAACAGAGAGAAAAAAAAACATTTAAAAATTACTGCATAGGAATAAATGTTTTTTGTTTTTGTTTTTCAGCACTATTCACGCTGGTTGCTGTGATGATATTCGGTACAGAATACAATTCTCATTTCGGTTGGTCTTTCTTTTTGGTCACCATCAGCGGCCTCCTCTACATTGCTACCGGAATTGTCTTCGTCGTCGACGTCTACAGCAATTAATGGAGTGCAGAAAGAGACATTGAGAAAACAAAATGATATACATACATATAAATATTACTATATTAAGCACGTGTATACGTGTATAAAATTATTTTTCTTTCATTAGCTTGAATATACTCTTATAGTCAACTCTTATTTTTTTTCTTCACGAATAAAATCTGTTATACTTATCCAGCATCTGGAAATAAATGAAGTATTTATGTTTTATTTTATCTTTTTAGTTTGTTACTGGTTTGAAAAAAAATATATATGATGTTCAAACATGGCAAACATCGAAGGCATATTAGTTACTTGTAAATAATAATAATAATAATAATAATAATAATAATAATAATAATAATAATAATAATAAGAAGAAGAAGAAGAAGAAGAAGAAGAAGAAGAAGAAGAAGAAGAAGAAGAATACAACAACAACAACAACAAATGGTAATGAACGCATTATTTTATTTACAGTCATACCAGAAGAAAAACATTATATGTTACCCCCGAATTTTGTTATTTTTAACGGTTCAATTACAAAACTGAGCATTTGTCAGACGAGTTGAGATCTATGATGGAAAATGGAAATTTACACAGTGGCACACCGACATCTACTTTTTAGTTTCCCGTTTTTGTCCAATCTCTGTACAAGACTGCAATGACAGAAATTATTTAGAAAAGCTAGAGTCCAGTGGACATTTTTTTATTAAATATGAATATTATTTTAAGATATCTGCAAATATGATTTTAGAATGGTGTACCTGTGTGAAAAATATCGTAATGAGAAACTTTAAAAGACAGCTGAGGTTGACGGAGACATAAACTACAATGAAATGATTCAGCTTATAGAGAGTCCTGTCCCTCTTCTTCTCAACGGACATTATTACGTTATCCTAAGCTCGTAAAACCCTTTTTCGTCATTCGTTGAGATTGCTTCTAGAAAATCTTCTACGACTAATTCCGGAATCGTTTTATTAATGTCATATCCTGTTACAGCGTTGTTTACATGTGTGTGTGTCTGTGTGTGTGTGTATGTGTGTGTGTGTGTGTATGTGTATTTGTGTGTGTGTGTATATATGTATATGTGTGTCATATGATAGCAAACACGATATACCAATATATATATGTATGTATGTATATCTATATGTATGTATATATGTGGATCCTATATATGACGTGACACGAAGTACCAACGAGAGTGGATCCTGCGACGTGACACTTCTCGGGTCACAGTCTCACCACTGATAGAACATTAACGTTAGTGCACCCAGCTTTGTCGTTTTACATTGAAAACTGTTAAATACACACGCCACTGAAATGACTAGTCAAACCACAACAGCATAAAAGACGCGACATTCGTTCCATAGACGCTGGGTGTCGAGGACAAACAGTTTCTCGTTGAGTACATTGTTTGTCCTACGAGTAGCACCACGCAACAGCATGTACACTAAGTCAGGGTCGGATCTAACACGGCTGTGTACTAGTGCGAGGATCAAAGATATCCCATCCGCTGGATGTTTACTGGAACGATTAGTAACGATTACAGATCGTATGGTAACAATTCTTGCAAAGTTTTTCCAGTGAATAATGATTTATGAGAACTGATTCTTACACGAGCAAGTAAGAATATTAACACAAAGGATGGTTGTCGTGAACAGAGAGGGGATAAACAACACCCTCAAACATCCCACCCCTTAGTAACGTTATTGCACCTGCAATTCTTTATGACGTCTTCTTTTCATCTAACATTTATTCTACCCGAGAGTGTTTGTGTTTGAAAATGAATGGTATTTTATTACAACACGGGTTTCTTAAAGAATGCCCCTGCAAAATGATACTAATGAGTTAAAATCTATTCACGTATTATGCAAGAAGGATTTTGCTATTTAATTCGGGTCTGTATTAGACAGAAATCAAATATACAAGTTGACGAGAAAGGCAAATAAATGCCTCAGTGTTACACATTCACGTATTCCAGCGAAGAAATCGCGAATGTTCTTTTCACCTCGAGTTCTAGAACGATCCATGTGAAAGATTCTCAGAAGACACAAATCTGAGAGTACATTAAGAGAAGTAAGCCTTAAAGGAAAGACTTTAAAAGAAAGTTATGGCTGGATTTGTTATCAAATCAGTACTTTGCAAGGTTGCTCTAGGTCTCTGTGTCGCTGCCGTTGTCTTCCACGTCGTTGGGTTTCCAACGCCATCGTGGACGGACGCCGGAGGCAGCAGTCGTGGCCTCTTTGAGAAATGTCTTCAAGGATCTTGTAACGTAACTGAAGAATCTAAAAGTAAGTGTGTATAATAATACGATGATAAGGTTTATTTTGTTTGAATGTATGTATGTATGAATGTATGAATGTATGTATGTGTGTGTGTGTATGTATGTGTGTGTGTATGTATGTATGTATGCATGTATGTATGTATGTATATATAAATGTATGTATGTATGTGTGTCTGTGTGTGTGTGTGTGTGTGGAGGTACGTATGTATCTGTATATGTATGTATGTATATATATGTGTGTGTATATAGAAATACGTGTTTTCGTCGGTATATGGATAAGTATATATAAGTATATAGTATCTGTATAATTACAGAGAGTGATGTAGAGAAGGTGATAGCGGCTGTTGTAACTATCGGGTTAGTGATCGGTCTGGTCTGTCTTGCGTTCATCCTCAATGTCATATTTGTGGAGTTGATGGCAACCAGAGCAGTTAAAATTGTTTGTGTGATTCTGTCCTTTTTAGCAGGTGATTATTTACAATTACATTCCTGTTGTTATTAAAATCATTACCACCAGTTCTGTCACTATGAGCGTTACTCTACAACTGCTGCTGCTGCTGTTACAATCACTACTACTTCTATTACTACTCCTCCTATTATTATTACTAATACTACTAGAACCACCACCTCCACCAGTACTACTGCTTCTATTATCATCATTCCGCTATCATTACTAGTACTATTACCACTTTGTCTATCACTTTAGTACTGTTACTGCCATTACTTTTACTTTAAATACTTGTGAAGCTAATATACTATCCAATACTACTGCTGCTATAATTACTACTACCATTGTTACTATTATTACTACTATTATCACTATTACTACCATTGCTACTTCAACTACTACTAGTACTATTACTACTACTACCACTACTACAATTAATACTACTGTCATGACTATTAGTACTGAGGTAAAATTATACTTTATTATTAACACAAGTTGGTTTCAAGTAAACAACTGCAATAAGAAAAAGAGCAAAAAATAATAAAAATGAAATTAAAACAAACAAACAAACAAATAAATAAATAGTAAAAACAAATTAAACCAAACCCAACAACACTTGAAATGCCTAGGTTATACATTATATGCTCACCTATGTGACTATATTTTAATGAACATAATACAGATTTTGTACAGAGCTGTATTAAGATGTATGTATTACTACATTTAATGTATGGTCACTGTATGATCTGTATTTTACCACAGATTAATGATAACTATGTGAGTTTTTTTTTTTTGTTGTTTTTTTTGTCTGTATATTTTCAGCTGTTCTTGTGATGACTGGAGTTATCCTGTATGGAGTAAAATATGACGCTAATTTAGGCTGGTCTTTCTTCATAGAAATCATCAGTGGACTGCTGTTTATCAGCACATCTCTTGTGTTGCTTATCAGTGCAATAAACGACAAATAATAAAAGAGACAAGGTAGTCAAGAAAACTGAGACAAATTATGTGAACATATTGTTTCGGAGGTGGATTTATGTTTGTTGTTGTTTGTTGTTTTTAAATTTCTCCATGAGAAAAAAAAAAAAATAATAATAATAAAAAAATATACATATATATATATGTACCTGGATAGACACATGCACAAATGGTAACGCATACGGAACAGCACGCACAAATATTTATTTGATATGACACGTTTGACGTTAGGAGAAAAACATGACGAGATGGAGAGACGCACAGTTGTTAATATACCTATGTTTATAAATCAGTTTATAAAACATCACACTGAATAAACACTGAGTCAATCTGTTAATCTGTTTTTCTGTTGTTAAGCATTTCCCATTTTGCTAGGGGATCTACGGGAGCAACAACGACAACACAGCAACAACCACCACTACTACTGCTGCTACTACTACTACTACACTTACTATTAGCACTCTGTTACTATTACTACTACTAGTGTTACTGCTACTACTACTACTGTTACTACTACTACAACAACAACAACTACTACTACTACTACTACTACTACTACTACTACTACTACAGCTACTGCTACCTCGTCCAGGAAACCAACCACCACTATCACTACTACGACTACTACTTCTACAACTACTACTATTGCTATTGGTACTATTTCTATGAATATTACTAGTAATAATATTACTACTAATAATATTACTTGTTGTATATTTGTAAATTTCTGTTCCCAGTTAAACACGTGACCTGTATTCAAAAATCTGTGGTATATGCGGTCCTGCTTATCAAGAAAGTTTGCTTACAAAATTATCGGTAGCTGATAAGAAAAACAAACATCAACAACAACAGTATTATTATTACTACTACTACTACTATTACTACTACTACTACTACTACTACTACTACTACTACTACTACTAGTACAACAACTACTACTACTACTACTACTACTACTATTACTACTATTACTACTACTACTACTACTACTACTACTACTACTATTACTTCTATTACTACTCCTCCTATTATTATTACTAATACTACTAGAACCACCACCTTCACCAGTACTACTGCTTCTATTATCATCATTCCGCTATCATTACTAGTACTATTACCACTTTGTCTATCACTTTAGTACTGTTACTGCCATTACTTTTACTTTAAATACTTGTGAAGCTAATATACTATCCAATACTACTGCTGCTATAATTACTACTACCATTGTTACTATTATTACTACTATTATCACTATTACTACCATTGCTACTTCAACTACTACTAGTACTATTACTACTACTACCACTACTACAATTAATACTACTGTCATGACTATTAGTACTGAGATAAAATTATACTTTATTATTAACACAAGTTGGTTTCAAGTAAACAACAGCAATAAGAAAAAGAGCAAAAAATAATAAAAATGAAATTAAAACAAACAAACAAACAAATAAATAAATAGTAAAAACAAATTAAACCAAACCCAACAACACTTGAAATGCCTAGGTTATACATTATATACTCACCTATGTGACTATATTTTAATGAACATAATACAGATTTTGCACAGAGCTGTATTAAGACGTATGTATTACTACATTTAATGTATGGTCACTGTATGATCTGTATTTTACCACAGATTAATGATAACTATGTGAGTTTTTTTTTTTTTTTTTTTTTTTTCTGTATATTTTCAGCTGTTCTTGTGATGACTGGAGTTATCCTGTATGGAGTAAAATATGACGCTAATTTAGGCTGGTCTTTCTTCATAGAAATCATCAGTGGACTGCTGTTTATAAGCACATCTCTTGTGTTGCTTATCAGTGCAATAAACGACAAATAATAAAAGAGACAAGGTAGTCAAGAAAACTGAGACAAATTATGTGAACATATTGTTTCGGAGGTGGATTTATGTTTGTTGTTGTTTGTTGTTTTTAAATTTCTCCATGAGAAAAAAAAAAAAAAAAATAATAATAAAAAAAATATACATATATATATGTACCTGGATAGACACATGCACAAATGGTAACGCATACGGAACAGCACGCACAAATATTTATTTTACATGACACGTTTGACGTTAGCATAAAAACATGTCGAGATGGAAAGACGCACAGTTGTTAATATACCTATGTTTATAAATCAAGTTCTACCGTAAAAACATCACACTGAATAAAAATTGAGTCAATCTGTTAATCTGTTTTTCTGTTGTTAAGCATTTCCCATTTTGCTAGGGGATCTACGGGAGCAACAACGACAACACAGCAACAACCACCACTACTACTGCTGCTACTACTACTACTACACTTACTATTAGCACTCTGTTACTATTACTACTACTACTGCTACTGCTACTACTACTATTTCTACAACTACTACTACTACTAATACTATTATTACTACTACTACTACTGCTACCTCGTCCAGGACAACGACCACCACTATCACTACTACGACCACTATTTCTACAACTACTACTATTGCTATTGGTACTATTTCTATGAATATTACTAGTAATAATATTACTTATTGTATATTTGTAAATTTCTGTTCCCAGTTAAACACGTGACCTGTATTCAAAAATCTGTGGTATATGCGGTCCTGCTTATCAAGAAAGTTTACTTACAAAATTATCGGTAGCTGATAAGAAAAACAAACATCAACAACAACAATATTATTATTACTACTACTACTATTACTACTACTACTACTACTACTACTACTACTAGTAGTACAACTACTACTACTACTACTACTACTACTACTACTACTACTTACTACTACTACTACTACTACTACTACTACTACTATTACTACTACTACTACTACTACTACTACTACTACTACTACTACTACTACTACTACTACTACTACTACTAGTACTACTACTAGCATACGCTCTATGGGTACCGCGTGCTCCGTATACATCCGCTCTCTCATTTTTGTGTTTGTGTTGTTTTGTTTTTTTGTGACTTTTTACCCTTGTGCATGGTTTCCAAACATAAGTCAGACCATGGCCTAATTCTCATTCTTCATGTATACGTATGACGTTAGGGTGTTTTAGAATAGGAAAGTGACCTACGCTATGGTAATTCCGACTTGCATCGAAAATTAACTTACGTTGGTCCGTAGGAATGGATCTTCGACATAACTCGAGTATCCAGAGCAGAAAAAGAAAAAAATGTTTTACAGTTTTGTGTTTGTGACAGCCGGAAATATTCTTTAAATCGAAATATTATTATACTGGCATTTCCAGGGAGTTATCTTTATGTATATAAAATTTATTTATTGGAAGATATAATACTAAAATGTGTTGACATTTCTTACATTAATAAACGGGGAAAAAATGTTTTCGTCATGAACTCAGCCTTACCAGATTTGTTGTAATGATTACCGCTTGATAATTTAACACACTCCGCAACAACATACACCAATACGTGTGTGTGTATGTGTGTGTGTACGCATACTAACGATTTTTGTTTGTTTTTTGTATAATTACGATGTGAGAAAAAGAAAGCAGAAAATAGTAATACCAATGATTATAATAACATCAACAACAACAACAATAATACCACCCAACACCAGAACAGATTAATACTTAATGTTGGCTGAGATTTTCAATTAAAAAAAAAAAAATAAAAAAATATATTATTATTTTTTAATGTCGAGATGTATTTAGTGGTGTTTACGTATATTTTTAAAAGTTGTCTCTTGACTTGTTCAAATGATTCCGGATCTGAAACTCTCCAAAAAGAAGTACTGTACTAACTTGTTCTAAGTGGATCACGTCCATAGTATAATATTTATCTGGTTGGAAAAGGTTGTTCCTATGTTTAGATGATTTTATACAATTTTAATTTGAACTGACAGTGAAATCTGACATAATAAATTATTTACATAAAATGATATTGTCATCTAGCCTAATTTGTTGTTCATATTTTTTATTATTGTTTTATTTATTTATTATTGTTATTAATATTGTTATGTTTTTAAAAAAAAAGAGGAATATATGTATATACATATATATATTCCTTTCTTTTTAAGAAAACCACAATATTACCAATAATAATAATAATAATATTAATAATAAATAAATAAATAAATAAATAATAATAATTATAATAAAATAATAAAATATTCTTTTAATAACATTTTATAAAAATGGACGCACGCACACACGCTCACCCACCAACACCAACATCCCCACCGACCCACACACACTCACACAGACAAACACTCACATAGTTTTTTTTAAAGAATAATGGTATTAAAAAGAGATGTTACACGATCTTTTTTCTTTAGTCTCTGTCACTGCCAAAAGACACTTATTTTATTTTAATTTTAGAATAAAATAAATGTAAAACTACAGCTGCTATGGTAATCATTGACTTTCTTCTGGGTTTGGCTGGTCTTGCTCTGGCTGGGTTTTTTTAGTGTTTGTGGAGTCACTTTCAAATAGAAACGTGAAGATTACTGTCAGAATTCTTATTTTGCCACAGGTAATTGTTGTTTGTCTGTCTGTATGTACATGTGTATGTCTGTGTGTCTAAATGTAAGTACTTGTATATGTGTGTCTGTAAGTGTTTGCTACTCTCTCTCTCTCTCTCTCTCTCTCTCTCTCTCTCTCTCTCTCTCTCTCTCTCTCTCTCTCTCTCTCTCTCTGTATGTATGAAGTCTATCAGTCTGTATCTCTATCTCTCTCTCTCTCTCTCTCTCTCTCTCTCTCTCTCTCTCTCTCTCTCTCACACATAATGAACAAAACATCATCATTATTAACAACAACAACATCAGCATCAGTATCATCATCATCATCATCATCGAGAACAACACAAACTGCAACAATTTAATGTATTAAAAAGTTTCAATGTTTCAGGTTTGTTCACGTTTATTGGTGTGATTATATTCGCATCGTCCAATCAGAACAATCTGCTGTCGTCGTTTTACTTGGAGGTGGTCGCTGGTGTGCTGTATACAGTCACTGGAGTTGTGTTTATCATCGATTCAAAAAAATCATCATTTCGTTACACAAGTGGTTTTAGTTATTCTCCATAAACAGTGTTTTTATTTCTTTATTTATTATCCATTTATTATTATTATTATTATTATTATTATTATTATTATTATTATTTACGTTTTAGTATAAGTACCAGTAGTAGTAATAACAATTGTAATTGGATCTCTTTTCATTACTGTCACTACCAGTACTAACAAATGGGGTAGATTTGGGTAAAAGGTCCCCTTGGGGTAAAACGCTCACTGGATTTGTAGCAAAGACGACATGTGAACTGAAACCAGAAGCTACACAATAAGTTTCGACTGACGTCTTACATTCCTCCTATACACCGAAGCTTTACTTCTAACTCATGTATTTTATGAAATTTCGAATTTTGGACAAATTCGTATAATATTTTTAATTCATGTTTTAGGTTAAAGAATGTCTGCCCCAGACCTCGCATAAATAGCCCCATTACAAGATATTATTCTTTAATGAATGTGAGTGTTTTATTATATTGATTTAATAACACAAATGCACTAATTCGATTCCTTTTTGCATGAATTATATTTATTGCTCAAAAGGGGGAACAGTTGTTAAATGTGGTGTGAAATATATAATATTTTTCTTAAGGAGAGCCTTTTACCGAACTCTACCCTGTTGTTTTATAGCCGGTGATGATGATTATGTTTTAATTAGTGAATAAAATATATTCAGTTTTGAATAGCAAGACGAACAACAATTTGCGTCCTATTTGTCACGATATCGATCCGAAATCCACTCATTCATGAAGAATGCCAGATGCTTCAGAACTCAGCTGTGATTGGTTGTTTGGGTCTGACGGAAATCCCCGACTGCTGCCGTTCTGTGAATGAGATACCGGAACGCAGAAAAATAACTCTTTCTTTATAACTGTTACTCAGAGACATCTGTTGTCAAGACAAGAATTACAATAGTGATTAAATTAATCCACTTTCATGAATGTTTCTGCAGAATATATGAGTGGTAATGATCCATGAAATTACTAAAGTAATCTACACACTTACGTTTAAAATAAAATAAAATAAAATAAAATAAAATAGAAGTAAGTTTAAATATTAAATATCTATTTATTCGATTTTAAACTGGTTTTACCAGTACATTTATAACCGACAGAAGTTGACGAAGAAAGAATAAACCGACTACGAATCAAATGCTCACTGACCTTTGAACTAATTTGTTATTGAAAAGTACGCTGTCGTTTTGGTTTTATTGTTTGTTTATTTTGTTTTTAGACGGCGTTATAATGTTTATTTTTTTATTTGTTTGTTTTGTTTTTATTTATTTATTCACACACACACACACACACACACACACACACACACACACACACACACACACACACACACACACACACGCACACACACACACACACACATTGCTTGCTGCCTTCTTTACAGCGTCAGAAATTTTTATTTTTTATTTTATTTTAATTTATTTTTATTTGTTTTGTTGTTATAGATATCCATGCATGCTTTCTTCTTGATTTTTTGCTTTAACTAATATTATTTATTTATTTATTTTATATATACTTTTGATACATTTTTCAATGAAACAAATGAATTTGGAGATAAAACTGTAAAAACATTTATTGCTGTTTAGAATGAAAACAAAGGAAAGAAAAAGAAAATGGGTAGAAGTTTACATTTCATAAGACAGCTTTGCAGTGATAATTATAACTGACAGAAATACATGAAGACGGAGAAAATAGATGTCAAATAAATATATAAATAGTTCTAAATAAATTGTTGATTACTGTCGTACAATTAAATATAACTAATCACAAATCTATTATCTTAATGTCAGGTAGATAATACTTCGGTTTTTTTTTTGTTTTTTTTTTATTTGGTGGGATTTTTCGCAGCTAAACTGATATCGATACAAACGGACATTTTAACAGTCTGCTGATATATGGTTTGTCATATGTTCTCGCCTCTCTCCTCCTTTTTTTCTTCTATATATATATATATATATATATATGTTTAGTAAGAGAGGGTTATTGTTTTGGATTTTTTTTTATTCCTTGCTTGTTTTTTCGGGTTTTTTTTTTTTTTGTATGTTGCAGGCTGTTGTATGTTGCAGTCTACTCATATTAAATTATGACATAATAAGAATAAAATCAGTATGGTTTGAATCATTGGGTTTTATTATGAAAACATAACTGTTTGTGATTCACAAACAAAAACAAGTAACTATGACAAATAATCATGCAGCATGTAAATATTTTGATTTTCTTTCATTCATGCAAAGAATTTTATTTTGTACAATTTGATTTTTTTTTTTTTTTTTTTTAGATAAATATAAAATAAATAAATAAATTTTTAAAAAAAACAATAAAAAAGCTTAAAAAATAAATAAACACAAAAATATTAATAATAATAATAATAATAAATGTAAATACCACCCAGAAATAAATAATTAAATAATATTACGTACCCTAATGCGTTAACTTGAATTAATAATAATAATTATAATAACAGAAACAACAGTAAGATGAAAATAAAAAAGTGAAAAATAAAGATAAAGATAAACAGAAGTGAAAGATAATATTGCAAACTAATTCTGCAAAAACTAATAATAATAATAATAACGAAAATAATAATAATAATAATAATAATAATAATAATAATAATAATAATAATAATAAAGTAATATCATGAATAACAATTATCATGAAAGTAATAAGACAAATAATACTATAAGTGTAACAACAATAATAATCAAGAAGAGGAAATTGAACAACATCAGTAATCGTAAATACTGGTAAAATCTCAAAATGTTCGATGTGACTGTCAGTTTACAAAACTTGGCCTTTGCATTGTTTAGCATTTAGACCCTGGACTGACTCCTCTCCAGAAAAGATGAATAGCCACGCAGGCCAGGGCCAAAAGGACAACAACATAGCTGGGTGTGATTTCTCAGCTTGGACTCGAGTTCCATTTTTTCTCTTTTTAAAGCAGCAACCTCGTTTTCAAGTTTCTCTCTTTTTGATTCCATCTCTTCAAGCTCCTAAAATAAGAATAATAAGAATAATAATAATAATAGCAGTATTAATAGTAGTAGTAGTAGTAATAATAATAATAATAATAATAATAATAATAATAATAATAATAATAATAATAATAATATCCAGATCAAACAACAAAAACAGCAGAAAATATGAACACATCTAGGAGAATATGAAAATATGAACAATTCTAGGAGTAATAGTCATAATTTGTGCAGCAATAGTAATAAATCTAGTAGTAATAGTAATAATTATAGTAGTAATAGTAACAAATCCAGTAGTTATACTACCATTAGAAGAGGTTGTAATGATATTAGTACTGATTATAATAACTGAGCACACGAACAACAGTTGTAACAGTAATAACTGCAGCAGCAATAGAGGATGTTGTTGTAGTAGCAGTAGAGTAGTGCAGCAATAATTCTAGATGAGGCTGTAGTGGTTGTGGTAGTAGTAAAGCAATGTACGTTTTAAGTTATAAAGATAATACTGAACAAACCTTCATGACATTCTCCTTAATCTTTCGTTTGCGAATGCGATAGCGTCTAGCAGCTTCTCTGTTCTGCTGTCGTCTTCTCTCTTTTTTTTCTATTTCTTCTGATGTAAGCTACAAAATAAATAAATAAATAATATTAACACTGTAGGGATAAAATTTTAAGGGAGTAAAATGGTGACTTTTTCCTGGACTACTATATTAGGATTACTACACATTTAAAGCAACATTTATTTATAGTTATACTTTTCAGTTTATTTATTTATTTATTTATTATTATTATTATTATTATTATTATTATTATTATTATTATTATTATTATTATTATTAATTTTTTTATTTTATTAGATTGTTTCAGGGCTCGTAGACTCAGTCTTTCTAGAATTCGTACGTTTGTTTAAATTGCAATTAAAGTGCCTGATATTAACATTAGAAATCCTATGATTCTTTTTCAGTTTATTTATTAATTAATTATTGTTATTATTATTATTATAAATATTACTATTATTATTATTACTATTATTATTATTATTATTATTATTATTTTATTTTTATTAAATTATTAATCTTGAATTTGTTTCAATTATTAAATTGCATTATTACAAATTTTTCTTTTTCAGTTTATTTATTAAGTTTATTAAAAAAAAAAAAAAAAAAAAAAAAAAAAAAAAAAAAATATTATTAAAATTAAAATCTTGAAAAATTTTTTTTTTTTTAAAGTACAGTTTATTAAAAAAAAAAAAAAAAAAAAAATGATAATAAAAGTAATGATAAGAAAAGAAAAAGTTAAAGCATGTACCAACCTCATAGTCAATGGGCTCATCGGCCTGTGTATTAATTGCAGGTTCGCCACGCTCTAGTTTCTTGAGCATGATTCGAGTACGTAACTCCTCCTTCAAAATAGGCGTGATTTGATTGGTCTCCTCAGCCTTCCTGGCGGCTTCCAGCAGTCTCGAGTCGGGTGGATAATATGGACTGTCAGAAATAGTGATATCCATATCGTTGAGAGCTTCCATGCTGTAGCAAGTATCGGAATGTAACTCAGGTAATTAAATATATTCTGTAATAGAGAAAGAAAAGAAAAAATAAATTATATTATATTATATTATATTATTTATAAGTAAATAATACAAAATAAGTAAATAAATAATGAAAAAAAAAAAAATGAAAACGTCTGCGGAACAGTCGGAGTAGTCTCCCTTCCATTGCTCTATGCAAGTGTACCCTTTTGTACGAAATCACTTTTCCGTTTGCTTACAGCGTTTTACATGTGTGCAGACATGGAAGACTCTCGAAGCGCAGACGACAAATAATTATAATCCCTGCTGTCGAGAAACGAATTTACGAACATGAGATTAAGGGAAAACGTTTTTTTTTTCAATTTTAATTTTTCAGTTTTTTAAAATTGATTTCTTTGGATTAATTATAGTTTATATCAATTACTTTTTATTTATTTATTTATTTATTTATTTATTTATTTATTTTTGAATTACATAAGTTTTATTTAAAGAAAAAAAATCAATATTAGGGATGGGCCTTTTAATGGGATGACGAAAGAAATGTGTTAGGTTATTTCAATGACATTCGTTCGGAATTATCGTGCTGTCTGGGTGAAAAATCATTTGTATCATAACAAAAAAGTTATGGTTTACTGTCAATCACTGAAAAATTGGAACGTTATAAATTATATCTACTATGCATATATTTTTTTTTTTTATTTCTTTCGTTTTTTTGTTTTTTGTTTTTCCGTAAAAGAAAAAGAAAAAAGAAAAAGGAAACATGATTATAATTTAGCGTAAAGTTGACCCTCAAACCTTGTTCGTTTGGTCTTGTGTTTTGTTTTCCAACAAATTTTGAAATACATCTCAATCGAAAATGTTTATCAACTTTCATAATAATGATAATAATAATAATAATAAAAAATAATAATAGTAATAATAATAATAAGAACAATAATAATAAATTTAAAAATTAAAACAAATTAAAAATATTATCGTAATAACGAAGAAATATTTAACCCCCCACCCGCAGCAGAACGAAATATTTAACCCCCCACCCTCAGCAGAAACCAATGTTAACATTTTTCATTACGTCATTGGCTGTCACTGATATCTAAAAAAAAATTGAACAGTTTTCATAATAAGCAGAAACATACGTTATATATACCAGAGAAAGAAGAAGTAGTCTGTTTGTATGTAAAAGATTAATAAAAGATAAACAAAATTGGACCAGTCATAACTGCATCATTAATAGTAAACCTTTTATTGTTGTTATTGTATGATTTTTGAAATGTACATCACGAATACAGTTTTAAAACTGACGTGAATATCTCATCTTTCATTATTCATAAAACAAAACGAGGCTAAATGATAGATTCCTATAACACATTATCTTTTAAAAAGTAAGATGAAAACTTTAAAGGTCATTCATCGATCGGTCTTTAGCAAATTTGTGTACGAAATATCAAAATAATGAAGCAAAATCATTCCATTGCTTTTGCATCTATTACGATCATAGAAAAAACAACAACAAAAAAACAACTATATATATAAGACTTAACATGTTTTAAATAACCCTATTTTTGACATACCTCGATCTTTTCCTCTGCTGCACTTCTGCTGCAAACTGTCGGCTGCTGCTAACGTGTCTGCGAACCTCGTTTATACGACGAGCAGGCCTGTCAATCATTACGTCACGCAATCAGGAAGGCATACGCCCAGTCAAAATCATGGTGGTCACAAATTATTGTACATCGCTATTGTTTGGCAGAACAAATTAATTTTATCACACGCTGTGCTTTATGCATGGCAGTTAAATGTAAAAATATGATGCACATGAATGGAATGTGTCAAGTATCGATTTTTAGGACAAAAAATGAGTAAAGCAGACCACTTTTCGTGCGTTATTGCTTTGGAAACCCAATAAGTAGTAACGCAGTCAATCCCAAACGATCCTAAGATCGTATTTCCAAGGGCAGAAGATTTAAGTCTGCTAATCCACGGTTTTATTGACAGGTCAAGATCTAACAGATAAAAATATTCCTTAGTTACGTTTATTTTATAAACGCATTTATATACAATAAAAACGAAATTAAATAAATAAACCTTTTCTTTCTTTCTTTTTTCCTTTCTTTCTTTCTTTCTTTCGTTTTTGCTTTCTGTTTTTTCTTTCTTTCTTTCTTTCTTTTTTCTTTTTTATTATTTATTATTTTTTATTTTTTTTGCTTTTGATTTATTATTTACATATGTAGAAATTATCGAAATAAATAAATAATG
>CM022665.1:40398651-40423651 GCA_012295275.1 Chrysomallon squamiferum | reverse complement strand
TAAAACAAAACAAAATATTAAATAAATAAATAAAAAAACAATTACAACAGTAGAAGCAGCTACTCAACAACAACGATAAAGTAACAACAACAACAACAACAACAACAGCAACATCGTCATCACAATCATCAACAGAGATAAACAATGATATAACAGACAGACAGAGAAAGAGAGAGATAAAAAGATAAAGAGAGATATAGCGAATAAGACATTTAGAGAGAGTGAACGAGAGAAAGAAAAAAGAGAGATAATAGGAAAAATAAGGGAGAGATAACGAATGATAAAAAGTAAAGAGAGAGAGAGAGAGAGAGAGAGAGAGAGAGAGAGAGAGAGAGAGAGAGAGAAAACAATGCGTTTTCTTCCTATTAGAGGTAATAAAAACAAATAAAACAAATAAAATAAAAAGAATGAAAGAAAAAAAAAGAAGAAGAAGAAAAAGAAAAAAAAAAAAAAAAAAAAAAAAAAAAAAAAAAAAAAAAAGAAGACATCAGTTCCAAACGTAGCGCGATGGACGTTTCTTTTTGTCAAACGTTTCCATTCCCGTAACATCAGGAGACACTAATAAGGCGATCTTGTTTAAACGTCATGGTTCAAATTACCGCTGAGGCTCATACAAAGCTGTCAGCCTTCTAAAACATCTTAATCGTCTGCTCATGCGAAATTTGTTGCGCCGTTCGCTCGCTTCTTTCGTCAGTCAGCGTTTAAATCAGAAACCGTTTGTGTGAGGTCGCTGTAATGAAACGTGTGTATCAGGTGGATTATGTCACACCACACGTCTCTCGTTCCGTATTGCTGCATCGGGTCGTGGGATATTAATTTTCTCATGAACTGGGTACATTTAATTAACTTATTATTTTGGAAAGCCACGCTGACAACAGTTACTTTCTTACTGTACAAAATGTCGACTTGCGGTAAAAGACACCTAATAAACAAGACGTACAGTGAGAAGTATGAAATAATTAAATACTGTGAAGCCAATCCTGGCGAGAAAAAGAGTCTGACGGCGGAGAAATTTAATATTCCCCGCACAACATTAAATGACATTTTAAAAAATAAATCCAAAGTGATCGAGTTCATCGAGAAGGGTGAGCATCCCGATTCAAGACAAGGCAATATGAAACGCATCAAGCACGTGACGTTTGAAGACGTCGACTCCGCGCTGATTAACTGGTTTCGACGAATAGCTGCTAGACCTGAAAGTTGTATCACTGGTGAAATGCTACTTCACGAAGCACGAGTCTTCGCTGAGATACTTGGTCACACGGATCGTGAAAGACTTAATCGTAGCTGGATTGGTCGTTTTAAGAAAAGGTGGAGAATCAGAGTAGAGCTTAAAGTGAGTGATTCTAAAGGACATTCTCCAGAGACAGGAACCACATAACTACCAGAGAACACGCTAGGATAAGTCGTCATTTTGCCGACTTACATTTACACGTAGTCATTACGTTGAGTTATGCATATATATTAATCTTTTCCACTTTTATACTATTTACAACATTTGAATTTTGATTTTTAAAGAAACTGATATGTTCGTCATACTTTATGCTGAAATAAACTTAGGAGGACGTCCACTACTATTGCTACTACTTGTTAAACTTCTTCTGCTACGTTCTCAACATTTTTGGTTGTTAATTTAATTTGTTAATCATTCACATATATATCTGATGTGAAATGGTTTAAATTGTTGTAAAATCAATGTACATACATAGTAAGGCTTCAAGGTTACAAACGGTAATAAACAGAACAAAATTAAAGAGTTAAAAGATAAATAGAGATATAACTAATATTATTAGAATGATGAGTCACTTTAATGGAGGACTGACCTATTGTCTTGATGCCGATGGGCGTTGCATCTCTCCCCCCCCCCATGACTCATGTTTTGTTACACCTGCGATTGCACTGCTACGTAAACAAGGCTAGGTAAATTCTTTTTATTTTTTTTTTCATTTGTTAAAATTTATAAACGAAATAATAAGTCGGTCTTTGTTAGCTTTTGAGTCATTTTACTTTTGGTGTCAATTTTCGTTTCTGTTTTTGTACTGATTCGAAAATAAGTAAAATTTTCTATTTTTGTTTTCTTAGTTTGTGACCGTTGTATGTTGCTTTTAGTAGTAGCAGTGGTTGTAGTAGTAGTAGTAGTAGTAGTAGCAATAATAAAATGTCAGTAGTTGTAGTAGTAGTAGTAATTATTTTTGTTTTGCTTTAAAAAGTTTTGTTATCGGTAATAAATTATATTTTGTTGTTTTCTTAGTATTTGATTCATTTATTTTATTATTTTATTTTGTTCATTAATATCATAGATTTTTACAAATATCGTATTGAAGATACAGAATGTAATTGTAACTGAAGGGTACAGTCAGAGTGTACTTTGGCTTTGTTTTTCATTTTACGTTACTAAGCGTAAAATTCACACTCAGTATATCTATGAATATACTCAAATTGCTGCTTAATTATAATAATAATAAGAAGAAGAATACTTTTTTTTATTTCAAAAATAAACTATGAAACCAGAAAGAATTAAAAAAAATAATAAATAAATAAATAAAATAAAATGATGGATTAGTTGTTTAATTTGATAATAAAAATTAAACAAAATCAAAAATAAGTGTAAACGGATACACTAGTGTCTGCACGCTAAGAAAATAGATTAAATAATTAAATCTTTTTATTACCGTTGACGAATGACCAAGAAAGCAGTAAAACAAGAGAAAAAAAAAGAAGAAAAAAAGAAAAGATAAAAGCGCATTTCTTATAAAGCTAATAATGATACCTCTAGTGAAAAGCAAACGCGAAGATAGCTTTTTTTAAAAAAAATTCTTTTTTTTTTAACTACGGCACATTCAGAAAATATGCATCACTGCGATTGGTTGTTTGTTATCAGGGAATTCCCCACCCAAAAGCAAAGCATGAGTGAGGTAAGATGAAAACTGAATTATTTCTCCTTATTTATTGCTATGACACATCTGTTGTCAAGACAGGCTTTATATTAATCAGTCCATTTCCATTAAACACGTATCAGTAATAACGACATACACAGATGTATAGTACGTGTATGACAAATACTTACATTTAACGTTGAAAATAAATTTAATAAAAAAATAAAAATAAAAATAAAAATAAAAATAAAAATAAAAATAAAAAAAAAATAAAAATAAAAATAAAAAAAAAAAAAATAAAGTAGAATGAAAGTAAAAATAAGTAAATGAATAAAACAAACAAACAAATAAAGCATGACTCGTTTCATGACCATTCACGACGAAGGCTCCAACTGAATATTTCCCGATCTCGAATGATCATGAAATGCTTTCCAGTCTATAAAAAAAAAAAAAGAAAAAAAAAAAAAAAAAGAAGATTACTACAGAAATTTAAAAAATGTGTTTTTAACAACAAAAAACTAAACAAAAAAACCAGCAATAAAACAACAACAACAAACAAACAAACAAAAAACTCAAGCAAACAAACAACGACAACAACAAAAAAAGTGTTTATTATTATATATATATACACACCTAAATTCAGTACTGGATTCTCAAGTGAAACTTAAAATGACTTAAACTGATGGTGTATAAAGCTAGTTATTTATAATATATTTAAATATACATTTAGTTATGTGTTTATAACAGACAGTTTAAAACACCCAGCATATACAGTCATATACAAACAGACTCGACTCATATAAAAATCGATTTTTTGTTTTGTTTTCGCGCCTAAAATTTAATCTATAATTAGGTGTGGCCAATGTAGGGGAATTCCCTTTCCACACAATAGCGATACATTTCCAGTATGCATCGCTTTCTGAAAGCATTATATATATATATATATATTTGTGGGCTATGGAAAGTTTTGGAATCGTTATGGAAATTTTGACAACCTGAGGTGTACGAACCCAGATTATCATCATCGTCATTTATGTTGCTATTATTACTTTATATATATACTATACTAGATTATATATACACTACAGTACTTTATATATATACTACTGTACTTTACATATACACTACATTACTTTATATATACACTACAGTACTTTATATATACACTACAGTACTTTATATATATACTACTGTACTTTATATATACACTACAGTACTTTAAATATACACTACTGTACTTTATATATACACTACAGTACTTTATATATACACTACAGTACTTTATATATACACTACAGTACTTTATATATATACTACAGTACTTTAAATATACACTACAGTACTTTATATATACACTATAGTAGTTTATATATACACTACAGTTCTTTATATATACACTACAGTACTTTATATATACACTACAGTACTTTATATATATACTACTGTACTTTATATATACACTACAGTACTTTAAATATACACTACAGTACTTTATATATACACTATAGTAGTTTATATATACACTAC
Source organism: Chrysomallon squamiferum (assembly GCA_012295275.1). Taxonomy (NCBI): domain Eukaryota; kingdom Metazoa; phylum Mollusca; class Gastropoda; order Neomphalida; family Peltospiridae; genus Chrysomallon; species Chrysomallon squamiferum. The sequence continues at coordinate 40,419,248 of CM022665.1, read as the reverse complement.
AGTTCTTTATATATACACTACAGTACTTTATATATACACTACAGTACTTTATATATACACTACAGTACTTTATATATACACTACAGTACTTTAAATATACACTACAGTACTTTATATATACACTAGAGTAGTTTATATATACACTACAGTTCTTTATATATACACTACAGTAGATTATATATACACTACAGTACTTTATATATACACTACAGTACTTTATATATATACTACAGTACTTTAAATATACACTACAGTACTTTATATATACACTACAGTACTTTATATATATACTACAGTACTTTAAATATACACTACAGTACTTTATATATACACTACCGTGATAATCTGGGTTCGTACACATCGGGTTGTCAAAATTCCATAACTTTTCTAAAACTTTCCATAGCCCACAAATACATATATATATATATCTAAATATATTGCTTTCAGAAAGCGATGCATAACATAAAAAAACTGTTTCATACTTTTTAAGTATTTAATAATTACTATAGTAACTTTAATAAAACTAAAGTTTCCTTATTTCTTAATTCTCTTTCCACAATAACCTTTTTTTCTTTTCTTTTTCTTACTAGATTCTTACTGGAAATGTATTGCTATTGTGTGGAAAGGGAATTCCCCTACATTGGCCACACCTAATTATTGATTAACTGCGAGACATCATTTTAGGCGCGAAAACAAAACAAAAAAATCGATTCTTATATGAGTCGAGTCTGTTTGTATATGACTGTATATGCTGGGTGTTTTAAACTGTCTGTTGTAAACACATAACTAAACACACATACACACACACACAGATATGTATATATGTGTGTCTGTGTGTGTGTGTGTTTGTGTGTGCGTGTCTGTATGTGTGTGTCTGTGTAATGTAATGTAGTATATATGTATATATATATATATAAAGTATATATATATAAAGTAATAAAAGCAACATAAATGACGATGATGATAATCTGGGTTCGTAAACATCGGGTTGTCAAAATTTCCATAACTTTTCCAAAACTTTCCATAGCCCACAAATCAAAAAAAAAATTCCATAACCATTTCCAAGCAAACTCAATCACATCAGAGTGTTGTGTTGTTGTTTTTTAAGCAGTTTTTTGGATTTCGCCTGCACGGTATACATGTAGGATTGTTTATTAGTAAAAAAAATAAAAAAATAAAATAAAAATGTCATTTATTTTTGGCATTTTAAAATGGTTGATTATAACAGATACATATCTTTGCATATACTACAGATATAAACTATGTAGTAGCAGAAGTAATTATTGGTGTTGTTTTAGTAGTAGCAGTAGTAAGTGTTGTTGTAGTAGTAGTAACTGTTGTTTTAGTAGTAGCAGTAGTAAGTGTTGTTGTAGTAGTAGCAGTAGTAACTGTTGTTGCTGTCTATATATCCATCTGACTGTCGGCCTGTTTAATTGTTTATTTTTCTTCCTCATATTCTGGTTTTTGTTTGTTTTGTTGTTGTTGTTGTTTTTGTCTGAACCACAGCACCTGAATAATTTATGCCTTCAGACTAATATGTAAAATAAATTATTATGAGACCTATTTTAAGATTTGTACAATTATGTTTGGATGTTTATTTCAGAAACAAATTAGTAACAGTTCATTTGAAACGAATGACCAATACATTGCAAACTGACTAGAAAGAAACGCTTTTGAACTGAACAGTCAATTAATTATTCCCATATAATCACTGTTAGTGAAAACAATGCGTTTTCTTCCTATTAGAGGTAATAAAAAAAAAAAAAAAAAAAAAAAATGAAAAAAAAAAAAAAAAAAAAAAAAAAAAAAAAAAAAAAAAAAAAAAAAAAAAAAAAAAAAAAAAAAAAAAAAAAAAAAAGAAAAAAAAAAGAAAAGAAAAAGAAAAATACGACGGTATATGAACCTGAGATAATTGCTTTTATCATCAGTTTCAAACGTAACGCGATGCAAGTTTCTTTTTGTCAAACGTTTTCATCCAGTAACATCAAGTGCCGCAAGCGATTGACTCTGCCACTTGTTTCCTGCCTGCAAACGTACACACAGTCGCAGGAAATGTATTCACTAATAAGGCGAACTTGTTTAAACGTCATTGTTCAAATTACCGCTGAGGCTCATACAAAGCTGTCAGCCTTGTAAAACATCTTAATCGCATGCTCGGGCGAAATTTGTTTCGCCGTCCCTTCGCTCGCTTCTTTCGTCAGTCAGCGTTTAAATCAGAAACCGTTTGTGTGTTATCGCTGTAATGAAACGGAGTCTGTCAGGTGGATTATGTCACCCCGCACATCTCTCGGGTCGCTGAGCGCAGGCGTTTGGCTCTTTTCCGTATTGCTGCATATTGGTCCATTGCTAGACAAAATGTATAGTAACAAAAACATGATAGCCACATATTTTATTTTACACATAATTATTATTGTTGTTGTTGTTGTTGTTGTTGGGATTTTTACGGTAGTTGTTATAATTAGTATCCAGGTTTCGTACACGTCTTGGAAAGTTTTGGAAATACCTCGCAGTGTTTTCGAGGAGTTTAAAAGTTTTTGAACATCAGGTTTTGTTACCTTGGCTGTTGAAAATTATGTCCCTGAAATAAACAAGGCTTACAATAAACCGCACCCTTAGATATGAAAAAAAAAAAAAAGGAGGGTGCTATTGTCTGAAAAATACGGTAATGCAGGTGTACAGATTTGTGGGCTATGGAAAATTTTAGAAAAATTATGGAAATGTGTTTCTATGACCTTTTTTCCTTTTTCTTACGTCAAGCAGTTAATAAGTACCGGGACATCGACAGATCATCAGTTGTACATTTTCAGCTTGTCCCGCTGAATAGACGCAATTTTTAGAACATTTAAATGCAGGTGTCGACTTTGTGGGCCCTAACTTCGGGAATCCCTAGAAACTGTCTCGCATCCTTCCGCCTATCACGAAATATTGGCTTTGGTCTAGACTGTACGTGTGTTGGGATATTGATTTTCTCGTGAACTGGGTATACTGATTTAACTTATTATTTTGGAAAGGGACGCTGACAACAGTTACTTTCTTACTGTACAAAATGGCGACTAGCGCTAAAAGACGCCTAATCACCAAGACGTACAGTGAGAAGTATGAAATAATTAAATACTGTGAAGCCAATCCTGGCGAGAAAAAGAGTCTGACGGCGGAGAAATTTAAGATTCCCCGCACGACATTAAACGACATTTTAAAAAATAAATCTAAAGTGATCGAGGTCATCGAGAAGGGTGAGCATCCCGATTCAAAAAAAGCCAATATGAAACGCATCAAGCACGTGACATTTGAAGACGTCGACTCTGAGCTAATTAAATGGTTTCGACAAAGAGCTGCTAGACCTGAAAGATCCTCTGATGATGAAATGCTACTTTATCAAGCACGAGTCTTCGCTGGGATACTTGGTCACAAGGATCGTGAAAGACTTAATCGTAGCTGGATTGATCGTTTTAAGAAAAGGTAGAGAATCAGAAAAGTGCTTAAAGGGAGTGAACCTGAAAGACATTCTCCAGAGATAGGAACCACAGAACTACCAGAGAACACGCTAGGATAAGTCGTCATTTTGCCGACTTACATTTACACGTAGTCATTACGTTGAGTTATACATGTATATTAAACTGTTCCACTTTTATACTATTTAAAACATTTGGATTTTGATTTTTAAAGAAACTGATATGTAAATGTTCGTCATACTTTATGCTCAAAGAAACTTAGGAGGAGGTCCACTACTACTGCTACTACTTGTTAAACTTCTTCTGCTACGTTCTCAACATTTTTGGTTGTTAATTTAATTTGTTAATCATTCACATATATATCTGATGTGAAATGGTTTAAATTGTTGTAAAATCAATGTACATACATAGTAAGGCTTCAAGGTTACAAACGGTAATAAACAGAACAAAATTAAAGAGTTAAAAGATAAATAGAGATATAACTAATATTATTAGAATGATGAGTCACTTTAATGGAGGACTGACCTATTGTCTTGATGCCGATGGGCGTTGCATCTCTCTCCCCCCCCCATGACTCATGTTTTGTTACACCTGCGATTGCTCTGCTACGTAAACAAGGCTAGGTAAATTCTTTTTATTTTTTTTTTCATTTGTTAAAATTTATAAACGAAATAATAAGTCGGTCTTTGTTAGCTTTTGAGTCATTTTACTTTTGGTGTCAATTTTCGTTTCTGTTTTTGTACTGATTCGAAAATAAGTAAAATTTTCTATTTTTGTTTTCCTAGTTTGTGACTGTTGTATGCTGCTTTTAGTAGTAGCAGTGGTTGTAGTAGTAGTAGCAGTAGCAATAATAAAATGGCAGTAGTTGTAGTAGTAGTAGTAATTATTTTTGTTTTGCTTTAAAAAGTTTTGTTATCGGTAATAAATTATATTTTGTTGTTTTCTTAGTTTTTGATTCATTTATTTTATTATTTTATTTTTTTCATTAATATCGTAGATTTTTACAAATATCTTATTCAAGATACAGAATGTAGTTGTAACTGAAGGGTACACTCAGAGTGTTTTTCATTTTACGTTACTAAGCGTAAAATTCACAGTCTGTATATCTGGGAAACTACTCAAGTTGCTGCTTAATTATAATAATAATAAATTTAAAAAAAAGAAGCAGAATAAAATGATGGATTAGATGTTTAATTTGATAATAAAAATTAAACAAAATCAAAAATAAGTGTAAATGGATACACTAGTGTCTGCTCGCTAACAAAATAGATTAAATAATTAAATCTTTTTATTACCGTTCACGAATGACCAAGAAAGCGGTAAAACAAGAGAGAAAAGAAAAAAGAGAAAAAAAAAGAAAAAAAAAAAAAAAAAAGAAGATAAAAGCGCGTTTCTTATAAAGCTGATAATGATACCTCTAGTGAAAAGCACACGCGAAGCTAGATTTTTTTTTTTTTTTTTTTTTTTTTTTTTTACAAGTTTATGTAATTTGTTATCTCAAAAACCGCGGTTAATCATCAAGAGAACGTGTTGAAATATGTTAACTTAAACAGCTATAAGTAATTTCAGTTTTTTTATTATCATAATTTGTTTTACTTTGTATAATATAGACACTGCATACAAAACGTATTAGACTAAATATGGATGGATAAACTCTTGATCGTTTGTGGAAAGTGGATGCTGAAACAAAGGATTAAAGAACTTCTTAAGACATTGTTTGCACATGTGCGTACAGATATAACGACTCCTGTGTGAATCAGCGAAAACTGAAATATTTTGTTACTTGCAACATAGATCATTATCTGTTGACGGTAATGAAATGATGCAGAGAGAGAGAGAGATAGAATGAGACATTTAGAGAGAGCGAACGAGAGAAACAAAAATAAGAGATAATAGGAAAAATAAGGAAGAGATAACGAATGATAAAAAATAAAGAGAGAAATAGAGATAGAGAGGGATGACTACAAACAGAGAGAGAGAGAGAGAGAGAGACACAGAGAGAGAGAGAGAGAGAGAGAGAGAGAGAGAGAGAGAGAGAGAGAGAGAGAGAGAGAGAGAGAGAGAGAGAGAGAGTCTCATTCTTTATTCTGTTTGATAAAACTGATTATCGATCCGAGATCGCGGCACATTCAGAAAATATGCATCACTGCGATTGGTTGTTTGTTATCAGGGAATTCCCCACCCAAAAGCAAAGCATGAGTGAGGTAAGATGAAAACTGAATTATTTCTCCGTATTTATTGCTATGACACATCTGTTGTCAAGACAGGCTTTATATTAATCAGTCCATTTCCATTAAACACGTATCAGTAATAACGACATACACAGATGTATAGTACGTGTATGACAAATACTTACATTTAACGTTGAAAATAAATTTAATAAAAAAATAAAAATAAAAATAAAAATAAAAATAAAAATAAAAATAAAAATAAAAATAAAGTAGAATGAAAGTAAAAATAAGTAAATGAATAAAACAAACAAACAAATAAAGCATGACTCGTTTCATGACCATTCACGACGAAGGCTCCAACTGAATATTTCCCGATCTCGAATGATCATGAAATGCTTTCCACTCTATAAAAAATAAAAAGAAGATTACTACAGAAATTTAAAAAACGTGTTTTTAACAACAAAAAACTAAACAAAAAAACCAGCAATAAAACAACAACAACAAACAAACAAACAAAAAACTCAAGCAAACAAACAACGACAACAACAAAAAAAGTGTTTATTATTATATATATATACACACCTAAATTCAGTACTGGATTCTCAAGTGAAACTTAAAATGACTTAAACTGATGGTGTATAAAGCTAGTTATTTATAATATATTTAAATATACATTTAGTTATGTGTTTATAACAGACAGTTTAAAACACCCAGCATATACAGTCATATACAAACAGACTCGACTCATATAAAAATCGATTTTTTGTTTTGTTTTCGCGCCTAAAATTTAATCTATAATTAGGTGTGGCCAATGTAGGGGAATTCCCTTTCCACACAATAGCGATACATTTCCAGTATGCATCGCTTTCTGAAAGCATTATATATATATATATATATATTTGTGGGCTATGGAAAGTTTTGGAATCGTTATGGAAATTTTGACAACCTGAGGTGTACGAACCCAGATTATCATCATCGTCATTTATGTTGCTATTATTACTTTATATATACACTATAGTAGTTTATATATACACTACAGTACTTTATATATACACTACAGTACTTTATATATATACTACTGTACTTTATATATACACTACAGTACTTTATATATACACTATAGTAGATTATATATACACTACAGTACTTTATATATACACTACAGTTCTTTATATATACACTATAGTAGATTATATATACACTACAGTACTTTATATATACACTACAGTTCTTTATATATACACTATAGTAGATTATATATACACTACAGTACTTTAAATATACACTACAGTACTTTATATGTACACTACAGTACGTTATATATACACTACAGTGATAATCTGGGTTCGTACACATCGGGTTGTCAAAATTCCATAACTTTTCTAAAACTTTCCATATCCCACAAATATACATATATATATATATATCTAAATATATTGCTTTCAGAAAGCTATGCATAACATAAAAAAACTGTTTCATACTTTTTAAGTATTTAATAATTACTATAGTAACTTTAATAAAACTAAAGTTTCCTTATTCCTTAATTCTCTTTCCACAATAACCTTTTTTTCTTTTTTGTTTTCTTACTAGATTCTTACTGGAAATGTATTGCTATTGTGTGGAAAGGGAATTCCCCTACATTGGCCACACCTAATTATTGATTAACTGCGAGACATCATATTAGGCGCGAAAACAAAACAAAAAAATCGATTTTTATATGAGTCGAGTCTGTTTGTATATGACTCTATATACTGGGTGTTTTAAACTGTCTGTTATAAACACATAACTAAACACATACACACACAGACACACACAGATATGTATATATGTGTGTGTTTGTGTGTACGTGTGTGTGTGTATGTGTGTGTGTGTGTAATGTAATATAATGTAGTATATATGTATATATATATATAAAGTAATAAAAGCAACATAAATGACGATGATGATAATCTGGGTTCGTAAACATCGGGTTGTCAAAATTTCCATAACTTTTCCAAAACTTTCCATAGCCCACTAATCCCAAAAAAATTCCATAACCATTTCCAAGCAAACTCAATCACATCAGAGTGTTGTGTTGTTGTTTTTTAAGCAGTTTTTTTGGATTTCGCCTGCACGGTATACATGTAGGATTGTTTATTAGTAAAAAAAATTAAAAAATAAAATAAAAATGTCATTTATTTTGGCATTTTTAAAATGGTTGATTATAATAGATACATATCTTTGCATATACTAAAGGTATAAACTATGTAGTAGCAGAAGTAATTATTGTTGTTGTTTTAGTAGTAGTAGTAGTAACTGTCGTTACTGTCTATATATCCATCTGACTGTCGGCCTATTTAATTGTTTATTTTTCTTCCTCATATTCTGGTTTTTGTTTGTTTTGTTGTTGTTGTTGTTGTTGTTTTTGTCTGAACCACAGCACCTGAATAATTTATGCCTTCAGACTAATATGTAAAATAAATTATTATGAGACCTATTTTAAGATTTGTACAATTTTTTTACTTAAACATTCTTTGTAATGTCTTTCTTATAAATTATTTGAATACTTAGCCTAGTTTATTTCATTGTGTTTGTATGTTTATTTCAGAAACAAATTAGTAACAGTTCATTTGAAACGAATGACCAATACATTGCAAACTGACTAGAAAGAAACGCTTTTGAACTGAACAGTCAATTAATTATTCCCATATAATCACTGTTAGTGAAAACAATGCGTTTTCTTCCTATTAGAGGTAATATAAAGAAAAAAAAAATGAAAGAAAAGAAAAGAAAACGAAAAAAAAAGAAAAAAAAGAAGAAAAAAAAAAAAAAAAAAGAAAAAAGAAGAAAAATCGAAAAGAAAAAAGAAAAAAAGTTTTCGCGCCTAAAATGATGTCTCGCAGTTAATCAATAATTAGGTGTGGCCAATATAGGGGAATTCCCTTTCCACACAATAGCACTGCAAGTTTCTTTTTGTCAAACGTTTTCATTCCCGTAACATCAGGAATCACTAGTAAGGCGAAGTTGTTTAAACGTCATTGTTCAAATTACCGCTTAGGTTCATACAAAGCTGTCAGCCTTGTAAAACATCTTAATCGCATGCTCGTGCGAAATTTGTTTCGCCGTCCGCTCGCTCGCTTCTTTCGTCAGTCAGCGTTTAAATCAGAAACCGTTTGTGTGAGGTCGCTGTAATGAAATGGTGCGCTTCACGGGGATTATGTCACACCTCACGTCTCTCGGATCGCTGTGCGTAGGCGTTTGGCTCTTTACCGTATTGCTGCATCGATATCGCGCATGTTAGTGGCTCGAAATATTAGGCCATTCATTTCCACACGTAGGTCCGTTGCTAGACAAAATGTATAGTAACAAAAACATGATAGCCACATATTTTATTTTACACATAATTATTGTTGTAGTTCTTGATGGGATTTTTGGCTGTTGAAAATTATGTCCCTGAAATGAATAAGGCTTACAATAAACAGCACCCTTAGATATGAAAAAAAGAAAAGAAAAAAAAAGTAGGCTGCTATTGTGTGATAAATACAGTAATGCAGGTTTACAGATTTCTGGGCTATGGAAAATTTTAGAAAAATTATGGAAATGTGTTTTTATGACCTTGTTTCCTTTTGAATACGTCAAGCAGTTAATAAGTACCGGGACATCGACAGATCATCAGTTGTACATTTCAGCTTGTCCCGCTGAGTATATGCAATTTTTTAAACATTTAAATCCAGGTGTCGACTCTGCGGGCCATAACCGTGGAAAATCCCCAGAAACTCTCTCGCATCCTTCCGCCTGTCACGAAATATTGGCTTTGGTCTATACAGTACGTGTGTTGGGATATTGATTTTCTCGTGAGCTGGGTACATTGAATTAACTTATTATTTTGGAAAGGGACGCTGACAACAGTTACTTTACTTACTGTACAAAATGTTGACTTGCGGTAAAAGACGCCTAATCACCAAGACGTACAGTGAGAAGTATGAAATAATTAAATACTGTGAAGCCAATCCTGGCGATAAAAAGAGTCTGACGGCGAAGAAATTTAATATTCCCCGCACAACATTAAATGACATTTTAAAAAATAAATCTAAAGTGATCGAGGTCATCGAGAAGGGTGAGCATCCCGATTCAAGAAAAGCCAATATGAAACGCATCAAGCACGTGACGTTTGAAGACGTCGACTCTGAGCTAATGAAATGGTTTCGACGAATAGCTGCTAGACCTGAAAGTTGTATCGATGATGAAATGCTACTTCACGAAGCACGAGTCTTCGCTGGGATACTTGGTCACACGGATCGTGAAAGACTTAATCGTAGCTGGATTGATCGTTTTAAGAAAAGGTGGAGAATCAGAAAAGTGCTTAAAGGGAGTGATTCTAAAGGACATTCTCCAGGGAAAGGAACCACAGAACTACCAGAGAACACGCTAGGATAAGTCATCATTTTGCCGACTTACATTTACACATAGTCATTACGTGGAGTTATGCATATATATTAAATTTTTCCACTTTTATACTATTTACAACATTTGAATTTTGATTTTTAAAGAAACTGATATGTTCGTCATACTTTATGCTGAAAGAAACTTAGGAGGACGTCCACTACTACTGCTACTACTTGTTAAACATCTTCTGCTACGTTCTCAACATTTTTGGTTGTTAATTTAATTTGTTAATCATTCACATATACATCTGATGTGAAATAGTTTAAACTGTTGTAAAATCAATGTACATACATAGTAACGCTTCAAGGTTACAAACGGTAATAAATAGAACAAAATTAAAGAGTTAAAAGATAAATAGAGATATAACTAATATTATTAGAATGATGAGTCACTTTAATGGAGGACTGACCTATTGTCTTGATGCCGATGGGCGTTGCATCTCTACCCCCCCCCATGACTCATGTTTTGTTACACCTGCGATTGCTCTGCCACCTAAACAAGGCTAGGTAAATTTTTTTTTTTTTTTTTTTTTAAATTTATAAACGAAATAATAAGTCGGTCTTTGTTAGCTTTTGAGTCATTTTACTTTTGGTGTCAATTTTCGTTTCTGTTTTTGTACTGATTCGAAAATAAGTAAAATTTTCTATTTTTTTTTTCTTAGTTTGTGACCGTTGTATGTTGCTTTTAGTAGTAGCAGTGGTTGTAGTAGTAGTAGTAGTAGTAGCAATAATAAAATGTCAGTAGTTGTAGTAGTAGTAGTAATTATTTTTCTTTTGCTTTAAAAAGTTTTGTTATCGGTAATAAATTATATTTTGTTGTTTTCTTAGTATTTGATTCATTTATTTTATTATTTAATTTTGTTCATTAATATCATAGATTTTTACAAATATCGTATTGAAGATACAGAATGTAATTGTAACTGAAGGGTACAGTCAGAGTGTACTTTGGCTTTGTTTTTCATTTTACGTTACTAAGCGTAAAATTCACACTCAGTATATCTATGAATATACTCAAATTGCTGCTTAATTATAATAATAATAAGAAGAATACTTTTTTTTATTTCAAAAATAAACTATGAAACCAGAAAGAATTAAAAAAAAATAATAAATAAATAAATAAAATAAAATGATGGATTAGTTGTTTAATTTGATAATAAAAATTAAACAAAATCAAAAATAAGTGTAAACGGATACACTAGTGTCTGCACGCTAAGAAAATAGATTAAATAATTAAATCTTTTTATTACTGTTGACGAATGACCAAGAAAGCGGTAAAACAAGAGAAAAAAAAAAAAAAAAAAAAAAAAAAAAAATAAAAGCGCGTTTCTTATAAAGCTAATAATGATACCTCTAGTGAAAAGCAAACGCTTTTTTTTTTAACTAGGGTATGTAATTTGTTACCTCAGACACCGCGGTTAATCATCAAGAGAACGTGTTGAAACATGTTCACTTAAACAGCTATAAGTAATTTCAGTTTTTTTATTATCATAATTTGTTTTACTTTGTATAATATAGACACTGCATACAAAACGTATTGGACTAAATATGTAGGGATAAACTCTTGATCGTTTGTGGAAAGTGGATGCTGAAACAAAGGATTAAAGAACTTCTTAAGACATTGTTTGCACATGTGCGTACAGATATAACGACTCCTGTGTGAATCAGCGAAAATTGAAATATTTTGTTACTTGCAACATAGATCATTATCTGTTGACGGTAATGAAATGATGCAGAGAGAGAGAGAGATAGAATGAGACATTTAGAGAGAGCGAACGAGAGAAACAAAAATAAGAGATAATAGGAAAAATAAGGAAGAGATAACGAATGATAAAAAATAAAAAGAGAAATAGAGAGAGAGAGGGATGATTACAAACAGAAACAGAGAGAGAGAGAGAGAGAGAGAGAGAGAGAGAGAGAGAGAGAGAGAGAGAGAGAGAGAGAGAGAGAGAGTCTCATTAAGAAAATATTCAAATTTTTCGTGGCAGAATTTACCGCACTTTTCTTTATTCTGTTTGATAAAACTGATTATCGATCCGAGATCGCGGCACATTCAGAAAATATGCATCACTGCGATTGGTTGCTTGTTATCAGGGAATTCCCCACCCAAAAGCAAAGCATGAGTGAGGTAAGATGAAAACTGAATTATTTCTCCTTATTTATTGCTATGACACATCTGTTGTCAAGACAGGCTTTATATTAATCAGTCCATTTCCATTAAACACGTATCAGTAATAACGACATACACAGATGTATAGTACGTGTATGACAAATACTTACATTTAACGTTGAAAATAAATTTAATAAAAAAATAAAAATAAAAATAAAAATAAAAATAAAAATAAAAATAAAAATAAAGTAGAATGAAAGTAAAAATAAGTAAATGAATAAAACAAACAAACAAATAAAGCATGACTCGTTTCATGACCATTCACGACGAAGGCTCCAACTGAATATTTCCCGATCTCGAATGATCATGAAATGCTTTCCAGTCTATAAAAAAAAAAAAAAAAAAAAAAAAAAAAAAAAAAAGATTACTACAGAAATTTAAAAAATGTGTTTTTAACAACAAAAAACTAAACAAAAAAACCAGCAATAAAACAACAACAACAAACAAACAAACAAAAAACTCAAGCAAACAAACAACGACAACAACAAAAAAAGTGTTTATTATTATATATATATATATACCTAAATTCAGTACTGGATTCTCAAGTGAAACTTAAAATGACTTAAACTGATGGTGTATAAAGCTAGTTATTTATAATATATTTAAATATACATTTAGTTATGTGTTTATAACAGACAGTTTAAAACACCCAGCATATACAGTCATATACAAACAGACTCGACTCATATAAAAATCGATTTTTTGTTTTGTTTTCGCGCCTAAAATGATGTCTCACATTTAATCTATAATTAGGTGTGGCCAATGTAGGGGAATTCCCTTTCCACACAATAGCGATACATTTCCAGTATGCATCGCTTTCTGAAAGCATTATATATATATATATATATATATATATTTGTGGGCTATGGAAAGTTTTGGAATCGTTATGGAAATTTTGACAACCTGAGGTGTACGAACCCAGATTATCATCATCGTCATTTATGTTGCTATTATTACTTTATATATACACTATAGTAGTTTTTATATACACTACAGTTCTTTATATATACACTATAGTAGATTATATATACACTACATTACTTTATATATACACTACAGTACTTTATATATACACTATAGTAGATTATATATACACTACAGTACTTTATATATACACTACAGTTCTTTATATATACACTATAGTAGATTATATATACACTACAGTACTTTATATATACACTACAGTTCTTTATATATACACTATAGTAGATTATATATACACTACAGTACTTTAAATATACACTACAGTACTTTATATGTACACTACAGTACGTTATATATACACTACAGTGATAATCTGGGTTCGTACACATCGGGTTGTCAAAATTCCATAACTTTTCTAAAACTTTCCATAGCCCACAAATACATATATATATATATATCTAAATATATTGCTTTCAGAAAGCTATGCATAACATAAAAAAACTGTTTCATACTTTTTAAGTATTTAATAATTACTATAGTAACTTTAACAAAACTAAAGTTTCCTTATTTCTTAATTCTCTTTCCACAATAACCTTTTTTTCTTTTCTTTTTCTTACTAGATTCTTACTGGGTGTATCGCTATTGTGTGGAAAGGGAATTCCCTACACTAACCTTTTTGATTAACTTTCATATTAGGCCACAAAAAAAAAAAAAAAAAAATCGATTCTTATATGAGTCGAGTCTGTTTGTATATGACTCTATATACTGGGTGTTTTAAACTGTCTGTTATAAACACAAACAAACACATACACACACAGACACACACAGATATGTATATATGTGTGTGTTTGTGTGTACGTGTGTGTGTGTATGTGTGTGTGTGTGTAATGTAATATAATGTAGTATATATGTATATATATATATAAAGTAATAAAAGCAACATAAATGACGATGATGATAATCTGGGTTCGTAAACATCGGGTTGTCAAAATTTCCATAACTTTTCCAAAACTTTCCATAGCCCACTAATCCCCAAAAATTCCATAACCATTTCCAAACAAACTCAATCACATTTTGTGTTGTTTTTTTAAAAGTTTTTGATTTCGCCTAACGGTATACATGTAGGATTGATTATTAGTAAAAAAAATTAAAAAATAAAATAAAAATGTCATTTATTTTGGCATTTTTAAAATGGTTGATTATAATAGATACATATCTTTGCATATACTAAAGGTATAAACTATGTAGTAGCAGAAGTAATTATTGTTGTTGTTTTAGTAGTAGTAGTAGTAACTGTCGTTACTGTCTATATATCCATCTGACTGTCGGCCTATTTAATTGTTTATTTTTCTTCCTCATATTCTGGTTTTTGTTTGTTTTGTTGTTGTTGTTGTTGTTGTTTTTGTCTGAACCACAGCACCTGAATAATTTATGCCTTCAGACTAATATGTAAAATAAATTATTATGAGACCTATTTTAAGATTTGTACAATTTTTTTACTTAAACATTCTTTGTAATGTCTTTCTTATAAATTATTTGAATACTTAGCCTAGTTTATTTCATTGTGTTTGTATGTTTATTTCAGAAACAAATTAGTAACAGTTCATTTGAAACGAATGACCAATACATTGCAAACTGACTAGAAAGAAACGCTTTTGAACTGAACAGTCAATTAATTATTCCCATATCATCACTGTTAGTGAAAACAATGCGGTTTTTTCCTATTAGAGGTAATATAAAGAAAAAAAAAAAAATGAAAGAAAAGAAAAGAAAAGAAAAAAAAAAAAAAAAAAAAAAAAAAAAAAAAAAAAAAAAAAAAAAAAAAAAAAAAAAAAAAAAAAAAAAAAAAAAAAAGAAAAAAAAAAAAAAAAAAAAAAAAAAAAAAAAAAGAAAAATCGAAAAGAAAAAAGAAAAAAAGTTTTCGCGCCTAAAATGATGTCTCGCAGTTAATCAATAATTAGGTGTGGCCAATATAGGGGAATTCCCTTTCCACACAATAGCAATGCAAGTTTCTTTTTGTCAAACGTTTTCATTCCCGTAACATCAGGAATCACTAGTAAGGCTAACTTGTTTAAACGTCATTGTTCAATTTACCGCTCATCATACAAAGCTGTCAGCCTTGTAAAACATCTTAATCGTCTGCTCGGGCGAATATTTGTTTCGCCGTTCGCTCGCTCGCTTCTTTCGTCAGTCAGCATTTAAATCAGAAACCGTTTGTGTGAGGTCGCTGTAATGAAATGGTGCGTTTCACGGGGATTATGTCACACCGCACGTCTCTCGGATCGCTGTGCATAGGCGTTTGGCTCTTTACCGTATTGCTGCATCGATATCGCGCATGTTAGTGGCTCGAAATATTAGGCCATTCATTTCCACACGTAGGTCCGTTGCTAGACAAAATCTATAGTAGAAAAAACACGATAGCCACATATTTTATTTTACACATAATTATTGTTGTTGTTCTTGATGGGATTTTTGGCTGTTGAAAATTATGTCCCTGAAATAAACAAGGCTTACAATAAACAGCACCCTTAAATATGAAAAAAAGAAAAGAAAAAAAAGGAGGGTGCTATTGTCTGAAAAATACGGTAATGCAGGTGTACAGATTTGTGGGCTATGGAAAATTTTAGAAAAATTATGGAAATGTGTTTTTATGACCTTGTTTCCTTTTTCTTACGTCAAGCAGTTAATAAGTACCGGGACATCGACAGATCATCAGTTGTACATTTGAGCTTGTCCCGCTGAGTAGACGCAATTTTTTAAACATTTAAATCGAGGTGTCGACTCTGCGGGCCATAACCGTGGAAAATCCCCAGAAACTCTCTCGCATCCTTCCGCCTGTCACGAAATATTGGCTTTGGTCTATACAGTACGTGTGTTGGGATATTGATTTTCTCGTGAGCTGGGTACATTGAATTAACTTATTATTTTGGAAAGGGGCGCTGACAACAGTTACTTTCTTACTGTACAAAATGTCGACTTGCGCTAAAAGACGCCTAATCACCAAGACGTACAGTGAGAAGTATGAAATAATTAAATACTGTGAAGCCAATCCTGGCGAAAAAAAGATTTTGACGGCGGAGAAATTTAAGATTCCCCGCACAACATTAAACGACATTTTAAAAAATAAATCTAAAGTGATCGAGGCCATCGAACAGGGTGAGCATCCCGATTCAAGAAAAGCCAATATGAAACGCATCAAGCACGTGACGTTTGAAGACGTCGACTCTAAGCTAATTAAATGGTTTCGACAAAGAGCTGCTAGACCTGAAATATCCACTGATGAAATGTTACTTCATCAAGCACGAGTCTTCGCTGGGATACTTGGTCACAAGGATCGTGAAAGACTTAATCGTAGCTGGATTGATCGTTTTAAGAAAAGGTGGAGAATCAGAAAAGTGCTTAAAGTGAGTGATTCTAAAGGACATTCTCCAGAGAAAGGAACCACAGAACACCGATGGATTCTTCTACCAGAGAACACGCCAGGACAGTGATTCTCAACCAGTGTGCCACAAGATCTTCCTAAGTCTGTCGCGAAATTTTGAACTTCACATTAAGAAAATGCGAAAAACCACGTGATCCCAAAATAAAACAAACAGTACAATGCAAGGTAAAAACAAAAATATTCTCACTTCAACAGACAAATTACCTGTCCTGAAAAAGAAAATTGTGATTTGGGAAAAAAAGAGCAATCGCTGGCAATCTATATATGTTCCCTTTATTGCGTTCTACCTGCATTAGAGAAGTGATCCCTATTGTGTTTACGCATCTGACAGCCCTGGATGAAAGCATCAACAATTACTTTCCGTCATTAAAGACAGAAAAGTATGACTGGATCAGAGATCCTTTCATAAATTATTCTTCGAACATTGAACTTGAGTTACAGGAAGAAGAAGAACTGGTTACCCTTTCTAATGACCGAGGGTTAAAATTATGACATTTGACTCTCCCCATTGATTCATTTTGGATTTCAATTCAAAAGGAGTATCCCATATTATGTAAAAGAGTTTTAGCAATTTTATTACAATTTTCAGCTTCTTATATATGTAAATTAAGCTTCTCAACATTAAACAATACCAAAAACATGAAGCACGAGAGATTACATACAATGAAAGCAGAAATGAGGGTGTGTCTGTCTCATATTCGATCAAACACTGAGGAAATTATGAATAAAAGCAAGGAACAAATTTCTCACTAAAGAAGCCAGCTATTTGACTGATGAAATTCGAAACACTGCAATAAAGTATAGCTGTGTTTTTCTTTATTTAGTTGGAGTCATTCTATGTGTCTATAACTAGTCTGTGTCTATGATTGTATGCCGTCTATGACTTGCCATGTTTTTATTTTACAAAATTCAAATATTTTTCGTATATATATTTAGCCAAGTGTGCCGCTATTTTTTCATGTGTTCCAAGGTGTGCCATTGTCAAAAAAAGGTTGAGAACCACTGCTCCAGGATAAGTCATCATTTTGCCGACTTACATTTACACGTAGTCAATACGTTGAGTTATACATATATATTAAATTTTTCCACTTTTATACTATTTACAACATTTGAATTTTGATTTTTAACGGAACTGATATGTAAATGGTTGTTAATTTAATGTGTTAATCATTGATATATATATATATATATATATATATATATATATACACACACACACACACACAAACACACACATATCTGATGTGAAATGGTTTAGATTGTTGTAAAATCAAGGTACATGTGTAGTAAGGCTTGAAGCTAATGTGTTAATCATTGATATATACACACACACACACACACACACACACACACACACACACACACATATATATACACACACACATATATATCTGATGTGAAATTGTTTAACTTGTTGTAAAATCAATGTACATGCATAGTAAGGCTTCAAGGTTACAAACGGTAATAAATAAAACAAAATTAAAAAGTTAAAAGATAAATAGAGATATAACTAATAATATTAGAATGATGAGTCACTTTAATGGAGCACTGACCTATTGACTTGATGCCGATGGGCGTTGCATCTCCCCCACCATGACTCATGTTTTGTTACACCTGTGATTGCTCTGCCACGTAAACAAGCCTAGGTAAATTCTTTTTTTTTTTTCATTGTTAAAATTTATAAACGAAATAATAAGTCGGTCTTTGTTAGCTTTTGTGTCATATTAATTTTGGTGTGAATTTTCGTTTCTGTTTTTGTACTGATTCGAAAATAAGTAAAACTTTCTATTTTTGTTTTCCTAGTTTGTGACTGTTGTATGTTGCTTTTAGTAGTAGCAGTGGTTGTAGTAGTAGTAGTATTAGTAGCAGTAATAAAATGGCAGTAGTTGTAGTAGTAGTAGTAATTATTTTTCTTTTGCTTTAAAAAGTTTTGTTATCGGTAATAAATTATATTTTACTGTTTTCTTAGTTTTTGATTCATTTATTTTATTATTTAATTTTGTTCATTAATGTAATAGATTTTTACAAATATCGTATTCAAGATATAGAATGTAGTTGTAACTGAAGGGTACAGTCTGAGTGTACTTTGGCTTTGTTTTTCATTTTACGTTACTAAGCGTAAAATTCACACTCGCTATATCTGTGTTTGATTAGTTTATATAGGAAACTACTCAAATGGCTGCTTTTTTTTATTTCAAAAATAAACTATGAAACCAAAATTAATTTAAAAAAAAAAAATAATAATAAATAAATAAAATAAAATGATGGATTAGTTGTTTAATTTGATAATAAAAATTAAACAAAATCAAAAACAGGTGTAAACGGATACACTAGTGTCTGCTCGCTAACAAAATAGATTAAATAATTAAATATTTTTATTCTGTTATTTAACGTCTGATGGATTACTCGAATAATAATTTAACCACGAAAGGCATGTCGCATCTTTCTTTTGTTGTCGCGTTGTTGTTTTTTTTTTCGTTTTTTCCGTTCGCTTATTCGGTTTGTTACCTTGTTGCTTAACTTACCTGAGCCC
The DNA here is from genome assembly GCA_012295275.1 of Chrysomallon squamiferum. Classification (NCBI taxonomy): domain Eukaryota; kingdom Metazoa; phylum Mollusca; class Gastropoda; order Neomphalida; family Peltospiridae; genus Chrysomallon; species Chrysomallon squamiferum. The sequence goes on along the minus strand of CM022665.1, from coordinate 40,400,135 downwards.
ACCTGTGTTTTTTTTTTTGTCATTGATAATGTCATAACATTTTTAAATCTTCATGATCTATTAAACACCGAAGGAAAAGCGTGCGGGCGTAAAAGTATGAAGTAGTTTACAAGATCAGTACTGTGCTATTCACAATTGTGACCACAGGGACGACGTTTGTCTGCAGGAGGTGTGCTGGCGACCGCCAACTGCTGCGTCAACGTGTATTCGATTACTCGTTATCAAAAGGCAAAACGAGAAAAAAAAAAAAAAAAAAAAAAAAAAACAGAAGATAAAAAGCGCGTTTCTTATAAAGCTAATAATGATACCTCTAGTGAAAAGGACACGCGAAGCTAGCTTTTTTTTTTTTTTTTTTTTTTTTTTTTTTTACAAGTGTATGTAATTTGTTACCTCAAACACCGCGGTTAATCATCAAGAGAACGTGTTGAAACATGTTCACTTAAACAGCTATAAGTAATTTCAGTTTTTTTATTATCATAATTTGTTTTTACTTTGTATAATATAGACACTGCATACAAAACGTATTGGACTAAATATGCATGGATAAACTCTTGATCGTTTGTGAAAACTGGATTCGCAAACAAAGGATTAAAGACATTCTTAAGAATGTTTTTAATTTTCATGTGCGGCGGTGCGTACAGATATAACGACTTCTGTTTGAATCAGCGAAAATTGAAATATTTTGTTACTTGCAACATAGATCGTTATCTGTTGACGGTAATGAAATAAACAGTTTATTAAACTAAAATTGATAAGGAATTTTATACGTAGGTTTTAACTGAATGAACCTGAAATAAAGGTAGTAAAAAATCACCTGGGTAGTTTCAGTTAGATGACTTAAATAATACAGCAGAGACAGACACACACACAGACAGACAGTCAGAGAGAGAGAGAGAGAGAGAGAGAGAGAGAGAGAGAGAGAGAGAGAGAGAGAGAGAGAGAGAGAGAGAGAGAGAGAGAGTATAAAAACTCGAATAAATAGACATTTAATAGTTAAGCCTACTTTTGTTATTTTTTGAGCAAGTGAATTTCACATTGTTTACCAATACTGTGCTATTTTATTTTATTTTATTTTATTTTAAACATAAGTGTGTAGATTACTTTAGTAATTTCATGGATCATTACCACTCATATATTCTGCTGACACATTCATGAAAGTGGATTAATTTCATCACTATTGTAATTCTTGTCTTGACAACAGATGTCTCTGAGTAACAGTTATAAAGAAAGAGTTATTTTTCTGCGTTCCGTTATCTCATTCACAGAACGGCAGCAGTCGGGGATTTCCGTCAGACCCAAACAACCAATCACAGCTGAGTTCTGAAGCATCTGGCATTCTTCATGAATGAGTGGATTTCGGATCGATATCGTGACAAATTGTTGTACGTTTTGCTATAAATAAGTAAATAAATAAATAAATAAATAAATAAAAAATAAAACACAGTCTAAATAATAAAATAAAAGAGTAAGAAAAATATAGATGA
>CM022665.1:40378651-40388651 GCA_012295275.1 Chrysomallon squamiferum | reverse complement strand
TAAATATATATATACGTTTATATTTGTAATATATCTGAAAATACACTTTTTTATATGCGATTTTAAGATTATTATTTCATTTTTCACGCGGTTTGGGTCATTTTAACAGAAGTGGTTAGTACATTATATGAAAGTAATAATAAAATTCGCGTAAAAACCGCAACGTTACTATATATACCCACGTGTCTGTATTTATATATAACTTTGTATTCAGTTAGGTATGTATAGATATGTATGTACACTACTTAATTACGTATGTTTGCAAGTTGTGCATACAGGTGTTTATTCGCCTATATTTATCTAATATTTTAACAGCGATATTTTACATTATTTATCTATTTCACATTGATTGTTATTTATTAATAATGCATGATAACATGCAAATAGCTTTGTGTACTACAACGAAAGATTGACTGGCATCTTGCCAGTGATTTCCGAGAAATATGTCGCAGAAGTAATCAGTTATTTTTGTAAGGAACGAGGCTTCTAAGAATTGATATATATATATATAACTGATTAATTTTTAAATCTAGATTTATATGCACGTGGTCGGTACCCCAGTAGGCGGAAACTGAGTAGCGGGTATTTACTGATGAACAGTCACATGTTTAAATATTCTACCCTTTTATTATACATACATGTCCATATATATATATATGTGGGTGTGTGTGTATGTGTGGGTGTATGTATATATATATGTTTGCAGGTACGTACACATATATACATACATACACAGAAACACGTTACATAAATGTTATATTTGACGCAAGCGCATGCAGACAACCATACATAGAGACACGTAGACAGATAGATACAGGATTGTCCACAAAGTCTGGGTACATGGGGAATTTTACTATGTTATTTATTTGTGTTATTTTTCTTACCCAGATCGAATGATGGCTCTGTCTAAAGAAGAAAGAATCGAGTTGGTACTCTTAAGTGGAAGAGAAGGATGGTCTTATCGCAAAATTGCAGAAGAATTCAACCTTAGACACCCTAATAGACAACCTATTTATTTTACTTATGTACCCAGACTTTGTGGACACCCTGTAGATAGATAGATAGATAGATAGATAGATAGATAGATAGATAGATAGATAGATAGATAGATAGATAGATAGATTTTTTATATAACCTATTTTACGTAAATACAAACATGCGTGCATACAGATATACAGATATAAATAAGATTAATAATGTATGTGTCTATAAATAAATAAATAAATAAATAAATAAATAAATAAATAAAGAAGAAGAAGGAAAAAACCTCTCCAAAAGGCTAGTAACCTCTGTATGTAGTATTGGAGCATAACTTATTTGCACAATGCATTATGTTTGTTTTGTTTTTTTTAAAATACGTTTCACCATATGATGTCTTCATTACTAAGCCAATGCCCTAACAGTTTCTGGACCAGTTCAAACAGTGCGAATCGATAGTCTAGATTTAAAGTTACGATCTTGTCGTTAATATTACGCGAACGAAACATATCAGAAATACACAGAAAGATAGGCAGAAAAACACCCTCATCCACAAGCACACATACACGCGTGCGTGTACACACACACACACACACACACACACACACACACACTCACACTCACACACTCACACTCACACACATGCATTCACACATACACACACGTATATACACACTCACAAACAAACGCACGTACACACAAACCCAGTTTCCGAATGTATTCACACATAACGTATTGCTTAAGATCGTTTTCCTCTGAGTTGGTTATACATGTACATAGTTTAGCTCAACATATATTATCTTGGATCGTTTGTCACCGAGTTAAATTCAATATGTGTACTATGTCCTCATTGGGATTTTAAAACATAACTCGCAGTATTAACCTAATAATAGTTTTCTGTACACAGTATGTCACATTTCTTTACTTTTGGGTGTTATTACTTAAATATATCCTAACTTCTGTATATCCTAACTTCTGCGTATTATTACTTAAATATATCCTTATTTATACATAATTATTTCTGTTCGTTATTACTTAAATATATCCTTATTTCTATGTTGTATTACTTAAATATATCTTTACTTTTATGTATCATTATTTCTATGTATTATTACTTAAATATATCCTTATTTCTATGTTGTATTACTTTAATATATCCTTACTTCCGTAGGATTTTATGATTTCAACAGTGAACACTAACTGGTCCCAGACATAATAATTTTTTTTTTTTTTTTTTTTTTTTTTAAGAAGAAGAAAAAGATATTATTCCACGTACACCAGCATGATCAAATTACGAGCAGTTAAGAAATCTCTTAATCAGGTAAAGTAACAAAACATCTGTTAAATTCATCACCGAGAAATTATTATTTGCAAATTCCTTTTCCGATAAAAAACACAAATTACAGTTTTAACTAATTTATCAAACCAGTTAATGGAAAGATAACTCGATTATTCGTTGTTTAAAGGACAGCCATCGTGAGTGCGAATTTCCATTGCGGTCTCTTCCCAGAGATAAAATATTCTTTTTCTCACGAACATTAAATTCGTACATTGACTTTTAAGGCGAGTGATTTGTTTTAGGGCGGCTGCCGATGAGGGCTATCAATAATAAAAATTCGAGTTAATCAGTTTAGGAGAGCAAATTTTCGTAATGCGTAACTCTGACAGCGTTTCGCTGATGACGAAGAAAATTGAATAACATATGAATTATTAAAACGGTCGCCCGTTCTACATAGAATTATTATTATTATTATTATTATTATTGTTGTTGTTGTTGTTGTTGTTGTTGTTGTTGTTGTTGTTGTTGTTTTTGTTTAATGTTTTATCGTGGAAACCAGAGAAAAGTTTGATGGCTGACGTAATAAACAAAACTTGGGTTAACCGTTAAAATTGTGCCCACATAATTCTTGAACGGACCCTAGATCGTGCAAAAGAACGGGGAGGGGGAAAAAAAATAAAAAAAAAAAATAATAATAATAATAAAACATAATAAATATAAATTCCTAGTGTTACAAAACAGGCCAGTTAGAACTAGTTTCTTATAAGTTTTATAAAATACAGAAAAAAATGACAATAATGTCTAAACATAAAATAAAATAAATTTCAAAAGAAAACCTTAATGTTATTAATTGGATCAGCACTCCTCTCTCTCTCTCTCTCTCTCTCTCTCTCTCTCTCTCTCTCTCTCTCTCTCTCTCTCTCTCTCTCGTTACCCCTCTTTCTCCCCACTATCCCTTTATCTCTCTTCCCTCTTCCCCCCTCCCCGCTGTTCGATAAACCTGTTTGATGTCTGATGTCTTTGAAGTCAGTTATGTCTTTCATCACAACGATGGCAGTTGACTTCAAACGGTAATCGTAGACTTAAATGAATTCATTCAGTGGGTACCGTTTCTATCGGAATAAAGATTTATATTCTATAATTTTAAAAATAAAAACTTTGTATTAAAAACAACAACAAAAAACAACAACAACAACAAAAAATAAATAAATAAATAAATTAAATAAATAAATAAAATAAAATAAAATCAATGTAGTACGGCCATGTATGCATTAAAATATAATTTTTAATAATTAACCTACTTTCTTCTTCTTCTTCTTCTTCTTCTTATTATTATTATTAGTAGTAGTAGTAGTAATGGTAGTATTTTAGTACTTTTTTATTTTATTTTATTTATTATATATTATTATTATTATTATTATTATTATTATTATTATTATTATTATTATTTATTTATTTATTTATTTATTTTCGGTCTAATTAGTGTTTTTTTTTTTTTTTTTTTGTTTATAAACAAGATGAATTCATTTCGCAGGTGAAACACTAATTTTTATTTTATATACTGCATACAGTAACTAGACAATATTAGGTTTAATCTTTTCGTAAATAATAGACGTTTAGGTATACATGTAGGCATGCTGCCAAGTTTTTCGACGGTGCAACACGCGACACATGGACAATATATATTTTTTTTGTTATTTTTATTTTCTTTCCCCATTCTGCATAGCAGTTTGTCGTCTGCTTCGATAATGGCAACCTGCCAAGATCGTACGTACACGTGGAGCCTCTGTTAAAGGGACGGTCAAAGGTCGTGTGTCTTGCGAGGACCGCTGTCACGGAAACAGCGTATGTTGTCTTCTTTTAGCTTAACGTTTCGGAGACAGTGATACTAGCTTAATAATTATTCAAATGTATGTTAATGTTATGTTAAGAGTATTCATGTACATCCAGCGTTGGAGATTACACGTAACAATCTATAAAAAGTAACAGAAGAAAATCTTATTGATTTTTGTTCTTCCGTAATGGAGACGAGGCTATTCTGCCCAGTCTTGCGTCATACGACCACGTGTGTCATAAAATAAAGTGTGTCGAGGTGGGCGGTCTCTGAAACATTGATATTTAACTGGTGTCAAAGGTCGATCGAGTGGTACAAAAAGTTAACAAATCTGTTTTGATTAAACATATGTATTTAATGATAGTGTATTGATAATAGTATGATTCGTATTCTGGTTAATGATAAATTTAATCTAGTTTCATGTGGGCTTACAATTTTAAGGGTAGCCAACCAAGGCTCTGCAGTTAGAATGGCACAAACGACCAGCATAAAAAAAATAATAATAATAATAATAATAAATAAAAAATAGAAACGAAAGTGTTGTTAATAAAATAAATATAATATATATATCAAACTGGCACACGTCGTTTCTCTTTAATTTAATTTAATTTAATTTTATTTATTTATTTTCGTTGTTGTTGGTTTCTTTTTTTCTGTCGGGTGGGCTTTGGCAAGTCGTTCCACCTACCACCACTGAGCCTCGTTTTCAAGTGTGCATACTGACGACAAAATTGTCTAACATTATATAATATTTTCTCCATAACTTGAGGGAGAAAGGTCTGTGTTCCTGACATTGTCTAACTCTGCCGGCGACAAATAACTGGGAGAACGATAATATTTTAGAATCTGGTGTGGATCAAGAATTGTTTGTGACCAGTTGCTGAAAGGCCTTTTTTTTTTTTTTTTTTTCTTTTTTTTTTTTTTTTACAATTCTAGATACATCAATGTATAATAAAACTTTTATAATCAAGAACAGATCAACAGAGACTGAACAGTCATTTCTTATGTCAGTCGAATTGGATTTGACGCGTGTTTTGAACTTCAACGAACTTCAGCAAAAGCAATGAAATAAATGGCAGTTCTTATTTTTTGTAAAAAGTCATGTAACTATTATGTTCGTCTCTCAATTTTTATTATTATTTTTATTTTTTATTTGTCTGTCTCTTTAACTCTGGATGCGAACTTCTCCCACTTTTCTCGTTTGTTATTTGTCTGTCTGTCTGCCCCTCCCTTTCCCTCTACACTTCTTTAACAGTCTTACCATACCTCCCTCTCTCTCAGGTTTAACCTTTCCTTCCATCCTCTATTTCCTTCGTTCTTCTTTCTTTCAGTGATGTCACACTTTCTCTCTCTCTCTCTCACACACACACACACATATGTACACACAGACACAAACACAAACCCACTCACACGCGCACACACACACATATATATGCGCGCACGCGAGCGCTAACACACTCATTAACTCGCATACTAACACACGAACAAACACAACATGCCCACATTCACACACACACACACTCTCTCTCTCTCTCTCTCTCTCTCTCTCTCTCTCTCTCTCTCTCTCTCTCTCTCTCATTCTGCTATCACCACGCTCTCACCTCATCCCCCGCACTCACTCGCCTCTCCATCTACCATTTACTCTCTCCTCCAGTCGCTCTGCTATCTCTGCGATCATGCTTGCTCGCTTCTCCTAGCCTTACACAGTTAGTTCTCTGTGAACCTGCCTTCTTATTTGACATGTGCCGTGGAGTTAGAGGAAATCCGTCACAGATGTTTCGTTCATATACGTTCAGATAAAAATATTTCTCTGTCATACAGCATGTCCTATTTGTTCGATCAAACACATTGTGCCGATAAACTGGTTTGCATATAATTGCAGAAGGAAAACATCCTAAAAATGGAACAATGTGACACTTGATTAGCTTTTTCTGTATGTCACCCGTAATAAACATCGCACGAGAACACGTGTAGTTTGATTGATGTTTATAATAATAATAATCATAAAAATAATAATAATAATTATAGTAATAATAGTAATAATAATAATATTATTATTATTAATAGTAATAATAATAATTATAATACAATAATAATAGTAATAGTAGTAATAATAATAATAATGATAATAGTAATAACAATAGTATTAATAATAACAGTAATAATAATAGTAATAGTAATAGTATTAATAATATTATTATTATTACTAACAGTAATAGTAATTATAATAATACAATAATAATAATAAGAAGAAGAAGAAGAAGAAAAACAAAGAAGACAAAGTATTTTTTTTAAAATATTTTAACCCGTACATGGCCGTAATTACATTGACGTAAAGGAGGGAATCACCTCATACCGAAATTGACGAATTTTTTTATATTTTATTTTATTATTATTATTATTATTATTATTTTTTTTATACGAAGATTTTATTTTTTAAAAAAGAATATATAAAATATAAATCTCTACGATTTTATTTAAAAAAAAAAAATATATATATATATATAAAATACAAATCTCTACGAATTTATTTTAAAAATATATATATAAAATATAAGCGTCACGCTTACTGAACTAGGATATAAAAATGCCGGGAAATGGCTAGAATCTAGGATTTTGTGTCTTTCAACCCCTCGCCCAAATTATTAACTGTTTTTTTTTTTTTTTTTTTTTTTTTTGCCTCATTTCTAAAACAGTCAAGTTACGGCCATGACGTATTTGTAGAATCAGTTAATCAATAACAATCAATTATATTATATACTAGTGCAGGGATCACCAACACGGTAACCGCGGGCAACACGTTGCCCCCAAGAACAACATGAGTCACCCGTAGGCCTGTTCCTAAAATATTTAAACAATTACACAGGTCAATAGAATTAAAGGTTGAATATTGATATTATCTGTTTCCAACCTTGTTAAGTCACTGGCGATAATTGCTGTGAGAAATCATTAACTTGATCAGTGTCCTCACATAGATGGGTATCATTAATTATAATATATAACTAAAGATAAGCTGAACATATTTGTTATTCAGAAGGGCGTAACAAACTAACAGCCCTTCGTATCACTCAGTACCTGTGAAATAGCTCTCATGTTAAAAATGGTTTGGTGACCCCTGTACTAGTGCGTGTGAGTGTTTATATATATTTATATGTATCTGAGGTTTAAGTAGACGTGCTTAAAACAATTACATTCCATTATGAGTTACAGTCATAATAAAAACACGTGTTTTCAAGCCTTTGTTTAGTGTTTTTCACGTGAAAGTTTTCTTTGTGGCTGAAGGCTACATTTACTTCGTTCAGTTGTCTAAACGTCTGTCATAACTGTTTACAGTTATATATACCAACAATATGTCGAGGAGTTAAATGTTGTTGTTTTTTTGTTGTTTTTTATGTTCTGTTTACATGGCACAACAGAATTCGAAGTACTGAAGCTCTTAATAAATCAGTCTTCGGATAAAGAGAGAACATCTTCGAGAAATCCGAAGTCGGCTAAACTGCAGCTGCTAACAAAACCTGCGTCGTTCTCGATATTCACCATGGCGCATGCCCCGGAAGCAAAGTGGTCCTGAATAAACGCCTCAAGTTCAGATTTTTCAAAACGGAGTTGTCTAACTTGTTCTTCCAGTTCTCTGTTCCTTTGCTGTTGTCTTTGGAATTCCTAAATAATAATAGTAACAGTAACAACAGCAACAACAACAACAACAGTAGCAGCAGCAGCAACAACAACAACAACAGCAACAACAATAATAATAATAATAATAATAATAATAATAATAATAATAATTTATTTATATGTATCATGGGGTTGATTTTCTCATTCATAATGACAACAAAAATGCACAAATAAATATTCCTTGTCTTAATTCAGTTTCTAACAATTCTTCGTGTTTTTTTTTTTTTTTTTGGGGTGTTTTTTTTTAAAACCTTTTCCCAGAATCATCATCATTATCATCACCATCATCATCTCTATCACCACCATCATCATCTCTATCACCACCACCATCATCATCGTCATTGTCTTGTGCATTTATTAATTCATTTTATTCAATTATCTACTCATTAATTCAGTCATCTATTAATTCATCCATTCACTCATTCACTCACAGACCCGCATTATAGAAAATGGCACCGCTCCATCCGAAATTCTGACAAGCAAAAGGTAAAATTAACAAGCTGATGAAGACACATACCAGAAACAAGTACTTTTGGCACATTTTCTTTTTCTGTCGACATTTCTGGGCCGCCACTCGATTTTGTTCTCTCCGTCGCAGTTTTTTCTCGATCTCGTCTGGGCGAAGCTGAAAGAAAAATAAATTAAGAGCGATGGGACGTTGATCTCGAACTGGCAAAATGCTGGCTGCAAAAAGAGTTTAGTAAATAATTGTCCAGTTTTGTGATAATATGTACCGTATGAATGAATGAATGTGTGTGTGTGTGTTTTCTCTGTCGGTTTGTGTGTCTCTCTGTGTGTCTGTGCCTGTCTGTCTGTGTCTGTGCCTGTGTCTGTGTCGGTCTGTCTATCTGTGTCTATGTCTGTCTGTCTGTCTGTCTGTACCTGTGTCTGTGTCTGTCTGTCTGTCTGTGTCTGTGTCTGTGTCTGTGTCTGTGTCTGTGTGTCTGTGTCTGTGTCGGTCGGTCTGTCTGTGACTGTGTCTGTGTCTGTATGTTAATATATACGTAGGTATGAATGTATCAATGCATCCATCCATCCGTCTATCCGGATACATACACACCCATACATACACACCCATACACACACATACACATACACACACATACACGCACACAGTATGTCTAACTGACTTACTTTATACGACTTTGGTTCCGATTTAGTTTCGAGTTCACTGTCACTTTTGCCGTTAGCGAGTCGCTTTGTTAATATTTGAAGTCTTAGTTCTTCCTTCAGCAGAGGCGTTAGTTTCTTAGTTTCAGCAGCTACGGCAGCGGCCTGTTCTAAGCGGGAACCACAGGCGTCAGAGAAAGAGAAGAAACCCGCACCGTCCGCACCTCCCCCAGGTTCCATTGTTGTCATCCTACAATATTAAAAGTTTTATACAATACAGTAACATCGTAAGTGATAAGGTAAGTAGTATTGTAAACAGGCCTTTTTAGCGATTGGTCATAGATAATTGGTTTTAAAGATAAAATGTGTGGGTATATAATAATAATAATAATAATAATAATAATAATAATAATAATAATAATAATAATAAATAATGTATGCGTATGTATATTATGTGCGTATAAGTGTGTGTGTGCTTCCATTTTCAGTTAAAATTTTATGTTGGAAATTAAAAATGGACTAACAGTAAATATACACAAAGAAAGAAAGAATGAAAGAAATAACAATAATAATAATAATAATAATAATAATAATAATAATAATAATAATAATAAAATAATTATAATAATAAAATAAAAAATAAAATAAAATAAAGATAAATAAAAATAAAGAAACAAAGAAAAGATGGTGACAGCCATTTTGAATATCCTGGCATCTCAACAAGAAATTATTCATCGCAGAGTTAAATACGCTAACTGAAGCCAGGGTTTGTGGAAAGGTAAATACAGAGATGTTTTGTCAGTGCCAATGTGACAAAAAGTAAAATAATAATATAACGGGAAACAGTTAAAATATCTAAAAGCGCGTTAACATGGTGCAACTTTCATAAACGATCCCTTCTTGACTAAACTTTTGTAATATAATAATGACAATAATAATAATAATAATAATAATAATAATAATAATAATAATAATAATAATAATAATAATAATAATAATAATAACAATAATAATAATAATAATTTAAATAAATAAATAAATATAATTTCTTTCTTTCTTTCTTATTTTTTCTTTATTTTTATTATTATTATTATTTTTATTTTTTTATTTTTTTTTTTTTAGCA
>CM022665.1:40371151-40373651 GCA_012295275.1 Chrysomallon squamiferum | reverse complement strand
TTATTTATTTTATTTATTTTATTTTATTTTATTTTATTTTAATAAAAAAATAAAAAAAAAAAAAAAAAAACAAAAAAAACAAACAATGACAATCAAATAAACAAACAAATAAATAAATAAACAGTCAAACAAAGAAATAAAAAAAATAAAAAAATAAAAAATTTCTTCTACTTTTTTTTTTTTTCAATCTTACTTTCTTTGTTTAAAATTATACATCAACCGGCTCTAAAATAACTTTTCCAAAAAATCGAAAGAAACAAAGAAAACAAAAACAAAAAAATCCACAACAACAACAACAACAACAACAGCCAAAAATATATGATTTCGTTAATGCGCACATTAACCCTGAAAACATTTTGCTTGCTGGATACTCGATTGATCTGGCCATTTTTAATTTCGTTTCATTCCCATTGTTACGAATTCCATTACCAGTGTATTATGCGCGCGCGCGCGTTGGTTCGACAAGGTGACTCTTTGACTCGGCTCTCATTATAGATCTTAGTCCACCTGTTGACTGCTACGCCGAATGTGATATATTTTTAGAGCTTTTCGGATCTAATTAACTTTGAATTTTAACGCTCAAACTTTGCGTTTAGGCGTTTTTTTCCCGATCAGATGGCCAAGGTTTACGACAGCGTTTTTTTGTTTATGTGTTATCGAACACGAAATCTATTTATTTGTGTTTCATTAAAAGGCATTTGTCGCGCGGTTTCGCGTTGCAAAGGATAAATTCGGTATAACATTTCAGCTCCGTAATTAAACAAGTGGATTGTGTCACGGTTGAATGTTCTTCCTTCTGAAAATTAAACAAGTGGATAATGTTTTTTTTTTTTTTTTTTTTCACGGTTGAATGTTTTTCCTTCTGAAAATTATGGTTTACAAAGTGTGTGGAGGGTTAAAATATTTTCAAAAAAAAAAAAAAAAAAATAATAATATAATAAAAAAAAAAAAAAAAAAAAATAATAATAATAATAATAATAATAAAAAATAATAAAAATGATAATAATAAATAAAATAAAACAAAACAAACAAAAATAATTAGTAAAAGTAAAATCTGTAAAAGTAAAGGTATAGTCTACGCTTTATTGGTAGAGTTCAAAACAGTCAAAAAAAACAAAATAAAATAAAATAAAAAATAAAATTGGCAGAATATAATCGTTAACAACAAAACAGAGACTTATACAGGAATTTGGATGAATAAATCTTCTCCCCCCACCCCGAAAATTAATAAAATGAAATAAATTAAATTAAATTAAATTAAATTAATAAAAAAAAAAAAAAAAAAATTAAATTTAAAGTAATAAAAAGGTTGATTCTATTTGTATCTCCATATACTACCACTACAATCACTACTGCAACTACTACTACTACTACTACCACCATTACCACTATCTTTATCACTACTTCAACTACTACTATTACTAATACTATTACTACAACTTCAACTACTTCTATTACTACTACTACTACCACTGTTGCTACTGTTGCTGATGGTGCCAATAATAATACTACTCCATTTATTGTTACCACTACCACTACAACTGCTACTGTTACTACTTCAACGACCACTATTTCTGTAATTACCAATAAAATGACTACGGCTACTAATTCGTCCGCTACTACAACATCTACCGCTACCATCATCATCACCATTAATTACCACGACAGCTTCTTCTGTGTTACTTTCTGGCAAGTTTTTTAAGGGGAAATAATTCAGTAGAAACTCTATCGAGGTTTGATCCTTCGTTCTTTCATTTCATATGGGTTAAACCGTATGAGAAAAATCAAGCCCAGTGTTTCTGTACTATTTATACACACACTTGACAAATGTTATCTCTAGATGTATTTTAGCACACTTACCCTCGTTTGGTTTATATCTGTGTTGATTGCTGGCGTGTTATATTCGCGACAAATGCACTTAAGTTTTAATTGCCTGTAAGTACACGCCAAATGGTTTGTTCATTGATTTGTGATCTCAGAGAGAGAGAGAGAGAGAGAGAGAGAGAGAGAGAGAGAGAGAGAGAGAGAGAGAGAGAGAGAGAGAGAGAGAGAGAGAGAGAGAGAGAGAGCTGTGTAAATAGTGTAGCAATCAGTTATCAGTAATATTTCAAATAAATATATAGGTAATGGGTTCTGTAATCTATCTATATATATATATATAAATAGAAATAAAAGTGTGTATGAGTGTGTGGATACACATAAAACTAAAATAATAATAATTACAATAATAACAGTTATAGTAATAGTAGTAGTAGTAGCAATAATAATAACAATAATAATAATAATAATAATAATAATAACAATAATAAAAATAATAACTATGATAACAGTAACAACAACAACAGTATCAATAATAGTAAAAAAAAAACAACTAATATTAACAACAACGATAACAATAATAATAATAAAAATAAACGAGGTTGTAAACAAACAACAACACAAAACAGTAGAGTAATATAAACAAATGAAAACAAATAATAATTATTTATAGTAATAAAAA
>CM022665.1:40363651-40368651 GCA_012295275.1 Chrysomallon squamiferum | reverse complement strand
TTGTCTTTCTCTTTTTTTTTTTTTTTTTTTTTTTTTTTTGACAATACGTTTCAATTATTGTTTTCACTGAACTATAAGCGATATCGCGGAGCAATGTTAATGAGTGTTAGAAACACTTCATAACGAGTTTTCAATGCAGAAAACTCGGCCCTTTGTTCGTTTTTGTCGCGCGATTTTGTTTCATGTGAGACTGAAAACGGCTGCTGTATGAAGTGAAAAGGCATCGCATTTTGCTAGCGATAAAAATGAATAGGCGTGAAAATAGTTAAACGAGTTAGGAAAATGCGTGTCGTTTCAAGTGTGTTTGGTGAATTAAGTCGGAGAAAATGACAACGGTTTGTTTGTTTGTTTGTTTGTTCTAGTGTTATTATTTTTCCCTGCTTTATTTTATTTTGTTTTATTATTATTATTTTGTTTTTTATTCATTCTTCCTTCCTTTCTTCAATTTGTCGTTTGTTTTTGTGTCACTTAGACAGTCCATTCGTTTCTCTTCTACTTTTTTTTAAAACTTTTTTTTATCGCTGTCTTTATACTTGCGTTTTTTTCTTTCGTTCTTCTTTCTTTCTTCTCTTTCTTTCTTTCTTTCTTCTTGTTTGTCTTTCCTTATGCCTGTCTTTGTTTAATTTTTAAAAATATTTTCTGCCTTTCTTCCATGCTTAGTTCCTTCATTCTTTCTTTTTTTTTTTTTTTTTTTTTTTTTTCCCCCTCGGTTTTTTTATATATTTTTTTTATTTATAATTATTATTATTTTTTTTTTTTTCCTTCGTTCATTTTCTTTCTTTGTCTGTATAGTTTTCTTTTTTTCTCTCTTATCTTTTTTTTCTCTTTCTAATTTTTCTTTCTTTATTCTTCCCTTCTTTTCTCTTTTTTTCTTTTATATTTAATTTACACTTCCTTTAACTTTCCTTCATTTTGGATTTTTTTTAACTTTTTTTTCTTTCTTTCTTTCTTTCTTTCTTTCTTTCTCTATCTAGCTTTTCCTCGTTTTTTTTTTTAATCTTTCTTTCTTCCTCCCTTTATTTTCTTTCTTCTTTCTTTCTCTGGCCATTTTCTTTTCTTTTTCTTTTTTCTTTTGTTAAATCCATAAGTGTACGTACCACCCACTGTCATAGTGTTTGTCACGCCTGAATGCTCTTCAGTTTATACACCTGGGAACAATAGAGGCCACATTCACCGTTTAAGTCGACGCTAATTTGCCGTTACTGATACAGTTAGAACCACTTGTCTTCTTCTGGTTTAGGGTGTGGTTGTGTTTAAAAGAAAGAAAAAAAAAAAAAAAAAAAAAAAAAAAATTACAGGTGCGATTTGGGGACATGTACAAGTGACACAGTTTCACAAATATTAGTTTTAAGTGTTAACCTACTAGTCGTTTTGAAACATACGAAATTGACCTCAGTTTCTATATATACTACTGTAATACGAGTAAATGCATGTAAGTGTAAATGTGAGGGTGTGTAGTAATAAAAACATACAGTGATAGAACTAAATTAACCAACACTTGACTTAGATGAAACAGATTTTGTAATCTATTCAAAACGTTTATGTAATTAATATATATATATATATAAGACAATTAAATAAAAACACCGATATAAAACTTTGGATGTAATAATACAGAAATAAAAGTCCCGTTATTTAATCTAACTCGCTATGTCTGTTCACTTCAGCATCATTTCTATCTCTGTATATTAAAAACTTGTTTTATAGCCCCCAATAAATTATCAGTTCATTAATCATTTATTACAGTAGTATCTTCTTGTTTCGTTTTATACTTTACGATTATGCATCTCCGTCAAACAATACAGGAAGTTAGCTGTTGGTAAGTCTGTCTGTCTCTCTCTCTCTCTCTCTCTCTCTCTCTCTCTCTCTCTCTCTCTCTCTCTCTCTCTCTCTCTCTCTCACATAAATAAAATAAAATTTCCAAAAAAAGTAATATATAAATAAATAAATAAATTTTTATAATTATTATTTCAAAAACAAAATTAAAAATAACAAATAAAATAATAAATATAAATAAATAAACGAAACGAAAGGAAAATATAAAAATTAAACAAATTAAAACATAATAATAATAAAAAAAATAAAAATAATAATAATAATAATCGAAACCTTATACTTAATTAAAACGGAACAGATGTACAAGTCCATGTTACTGCAATTCTCTTAGATTTCGCTTAGATATCGCCCTGGGATAAACCACCTATTCATCCCCATCTCAGTAACAATTACATTTCTTAATAAATATTTGTATCACCGTCATCTCTGTAAAACACCGTAGCAGATGGCACTAATTAACTGCATGGATGACACCTTAATTAATTAGCGAATATTAATTAGAATTCGCTGAAATTTGATCTGTCGGGCTAAATAGATGACCGATTTTTAAAGAGGGCTGTGTGTGTGTTTGTGTGTGGCTCAGTGGTTAGAGTGATTGATGAAGATTAACACTTCTCTGTAGTGAGCCGTTAATAAAACGCTGTTGCTCTATTTGTGTTGATGCGTATATATATGCATATATGTCTGTATATAATATTGTGTATGTATGTATGTGTGTATGTATGTATGTATGTATGTATGTATGTATGTATGTGTGTGTGTGTGTATGTGTGTATGTGTGTATGTGTATGTGTGTATGTATGTATATAGATAGATGTAGATAGTAGAGATAGACTAATAGAGAGATAGACAGACAGACAGATAGAGAGACAAATAGACAGACAGATATATAAATATAGATAGATAGATAGACAGACAGAGAGATAGAGAGATAGACAGATAGCTAGATAGAGAGACAGATAGAGAGATAGACAGAGAGATATATAAATATAGATCGATAGATAGATAGATAGACAGTCAGACAGACAGTTAGTTAGATAGACAGAGAGACAGATAGAGAGATAGACAGACACATATATAAACATAGATAGATAGATAGATATAATAATTGTGTTTGCGTGTCATTATTACTTATTATCTCCTCAGTGCGTTTTTACTTTCTTGTTATAATTTTACTTGGCTTTGTTTCACGTTGGCTTTGTTCTTTTTACTATTTTTTTTTTTTTTTTTTTTTAAGCGTGGGTGGGTTGCTGTTGCTTAGCACAACTGTTCAACTTCAGTGAAAATGGCGACAGCAGGCATATTGTTCAAAGAAAAAAAAAAAAAAAAATAGAAAGAAAAAGAAAAACAACAATTCAGTTACAATGTCAGTCACCTAGGAAAACAGTATAAAATTAATATTTTAAAACTGACTCTGTGTACAAACGACACCCGTAATTTTATGTTGATCAACAACAAACACGAGTTTTTGGGCCAGGTTCCAATATCATTACCCACGCAATATTTAATGTATTATTGTTCGGCACACGCAGTCAACACCAGTTCTGACCCAGATCCTGTCCTGCTAGTTACGTCATCGACGATGTTTACCCATCAGAACGTGTACAGTTACGTTATGTTAAACATTAGTTACGCCGCTATCACGGTTATTGGCACGACGATCGTAAATTATTTACGTTCCGAAATTTTTGGAGCTGTTGACACGGGCGCGCGCGGTAAATGATGCATGTTGCAAATTTTGGAATATAAACTGTTGAAGAGGCCAGAGGCCTCTAGGGAAATTATATATGTTTACAAACTGGGCTGAACATCAATTATTGAGGAGTATCGGTTTTCATTTGAAGTCTGCAACCCGTACTCGGACTAGAGCGATGCTAAATAATTAGTGTAATTATGAATCGGCTTGTTGTGTTTGTTATTACCGAAACAGAAATTAATAAATGGACACAGAGAGAGAGAGAGAGAGAGAGAGAGAGAGAGAGAGAGAGAGAGAGAGAGAGAGAGAGAGAGAGAGAGAGAGAGAGAGAGAGAGAGAGTAAATCAGAACCGAAAAACGAGCGATGGGAACAAAAAGAAACAAAAGAAATAAGGGAAGTAAAGAAATAAACTAATTTTTAAAATTTAAAAAAAGAAAAAGAAAATAAGAAATGGAATGCAACAACAAAAATTAAAACGAAGTATTAATAATTATAGTAAAATAACGAGAAATAAAAAATAAAATAAAATAAAATTAATAATACATAAACAATAGAAAAAATAATAATAATGACAATAAAATTAATAAAGTAAATAAATAAATAAAAAAAATTAAAATATATAATCATTCTTTTTATATATTCACTGATGATGATGATGATGATTATTATTATTATTATATTTAATATTTGTTTTGAAAAATATTTTGAGTGTTATTTTATTTTTTGAAGAATAAGCAAAAAATAACAATAATAAAAATTACACTATTAATTATTCACAAATTTAAAGCAGATAACATTTAAAAAAAAAAAAATTAAATTAAAAAAAAAACAACAACAAAACAAGAGAAAATGTATTAAAAAGTAAAAATTGACGCTTTTTAAAAAGTCATGCCTGGCATTTATATATAATAAATACTTCTAATTAAAAAAAAATGTTGAATTTTCCATAAAAATTCATTCATTCATTCTTTAATTCGTTTATTAATTTATTCCTCATTCATTCACTCGTTCCTTTTTCTTTTCTTTTTTTCATTCATTCATTCATTCATTCATTCATTCCAGAAGTATAATTAATAACAATAATCGAATAAACTTTATTTATCATTAGTTAATTATCCCTGGCGTACACTTCACCAACAAAAATAAACACAACGAAGAGAGGTTAATTAAAATGATGATTATAATAACAACAGTATCACTTACAACAACGTATTGTGAAAATACATTTCACAAACAGTGGACTGACTGTCTTACTTTGTTCTGTTGCTTCTGACAAACTTTTGTTTCTATTAGATGCATTGTTATTTCACAGATCACGTGTTAATTTCACAATTGCCGATATCTCTTACACTAACTAGTCATGATCATAAAACTTACTAACCGGATCGCTTTTCTAAAACTGAAATCAACATTTCTCGGTTGCCAATAGCATCACTCAAACGGGTTAATTTACTTTTTTTTTTTTTT
>CM022665.1:40338651-40348651 GCA_012295275.1 Chrysomallon squamiferum | reverse complement strand
AACAAGAAGTCAGTCAGTCGTCTGACGAAATCACAGGCGAACGCGCAAGCAAGCAAGCAGCCTTTCACTTGCAAGACGTAAACTAGTGTTGCGTAACGACATCAACGATCAGTGATTGACACCACAGAGGTGTTCGTTTTGGGAAGCACGTCTGTCGAGCATGCGGGCCACGGCAACACGTTGTCGTTGTTGGTTCCAAGGACATTTTTTAATTTTTTTTAATTTTTTTTTTTTTTTTTTTTTTTTTTGATTATGCTTTGCTGGCTAGATACCCTTTCCGGACACCGCGACATCCTGACCGCGATAATCACGCATTGTCTTTCATCAGCTTTTTGACAAAACAGAACCGGCTTTTCATAAGTGATGGGTTTCCTGCCGTCAGACAGCCAGTCAGACAGACAAGCCAGCACACTCATATCGCTGCTGAAGCTGTTCATTCACGGGCCCATCCCATAACAATTCATTTCCAACTTGTGGTTTCAGTTTTTACTGAAATTTCAGTTTCACAATGGTAAAAGTTTCAAGTGTGTGTGTGTGTTTTTTTTTTTTTTTAATGCTCGCTGGATTTTATCACGTAACCAGCCTCTCTCTGCCCTAAAATGACCTTGATTTACTTCAGTAGTTTTTGTTTCCCGTTACATCTCCAGCAAAAGATATCTACGTAATATATAACTGTTAATATTAGGTTTGTAAATGTTATCTCTCCACCTGCCAAACGTTATCACATTCATTTAGAGAGCCATCCAGTTGTTTGTGTTGTATTTGTCGTGTCCAAATTGTCATGTTTATCATTTGTGAGCTGTCGTGGCGCTGTCAAAACTTTCCAAAACAAACAGTGTGCATTATTATCTTGCTATCAAGCGAAACAAGTACATATTACAGAGAATGTAGTTAAAGTGTTTGTTCAGTTAATGACTGAAGAAAAAACGTTTTACTGTCAAACTGTATCAATATAAAGCCGCTTATATACGCTGAGAGAGCTGTAGTAGATAGCGAGAAAAAGAGAGTAAAAAAAAAAATTAAATAAAAAGAATAGACACATACACACACATACATACACACACATACATACATACATACACATATATTCATTTTACAACAAAATATTTCAAAATCTAAATGTTCAGAAATACATTCTTAATCACGGTATTAAACTAAGGTAATTAACTGTTTATAAAAGTTACCTCTAAATCAGACCTTACCATAACCAATACATTTACTGACAATAAAAAAAAAATAAATAAAAAAAATAAATAAATAATAAAAAAAAAAAATAAATAAATAAATAAAATCATTCACTTTTTCTAAAAAAAAAAAAAAAAAAAAAAAATATATATATATTTAATAAAAAACAACAACAAAAAAAAAAAATATGAAACAAATAAAATAAAATAAACACTTTTTCACATTATATTTATTTAATGGAAAAGAAAAACAAAATCCTTTTCTTATTAACATGATACAAATTACAAGGCCGGGAATAACCAAACACCTTTCTGTACTGACCAGCAAATTGCTGCTTAAGTCCTCAATCCGAATTTGCGAAAACATAGAGGAAGTTGTATTAAAAATGCATACAGTTATTTTGATGGGCTTTTGTCACTCAATGTATTAGTAATGTATTTACTGAATATACAAACAGGTGCATCAGGCTGATTGATGTACCGCTAATAATAGATGATATTCAATTAGTTATAAGTGAAATGCGATCGCAGATGAAGAAATACTATTTCAAAAACAATGTAAAAAATAAATAAAATATAAATTATGAATGTAGCAAAGATGTTTTCCATTCTTCTTTTAAAAAAGGAAAGTAACATTATTGATATAATTATACATACATAATATATATATATATATATATATATATACACACACACACGCACCGAGAGAAGTAAACATACGTACATACATACATACATATACATATATATATACGAAATACAGATATACATACATACAGACACACTTATACACATACATATACATACACATAGAACATACATACATACATACATACATACATACATACATACATACATACACACACACACACACACACACACATACAGTCATCTATAAATATGCACAACTTTGGTCTACGCATATTACGTGATCTACGAAACCACCCAACACCATTTTACACTTGCTAACCTTCATACATTTAACAGTTTATATCATCTGTTAATTTAATAACTTGCAAAACGACAATCTGACGTATTATTCCGAGTTCAGAAGTGCAGAAGACTAAAGCCGAGAACATATGTAATACATATTTTAATGACGCTGTATGTCTGACACCCGACTGACCTAGTTTGCTTTAAAGCGCGAACTGAGGGGTGTCTCGTGCAGTCTTCTCGTCTGCTAAGGCTTGCGGGAGTCTGCGCCGTTTCAATAATTGAATAGAAATCGACTGGGATCAGTCGTAACGGAAACCCGAAAGGCGTAACCAACATTGTTTTACATAAGATGTGACTGAAAACCAGTCCATAATCCAGCGATAACCTGTTTCTTCCGTAACTGAGAAACTGGGTAAAAAGAATATTGCTAAATAAAAACTAAACTAAATTAAACTAAATAAATAAATAGTAGTAGTAGTAGTAGTAGTAGTAGTAGTAGTAATAAAGATCACAAATGTAATTATAATTGTAACAAAAACCTAATAACAACTATAACGGTCTCTCTCTCTCTCTCTCTCTCTCTCTCTCTCTCTCTCTCTCTCTCTCTCTCTCTCTCTCTCTCTCTCTTTAAACCCATTTTTTTTTTTTTACCTTCCGAGCATGCTTAAGGCAGTATGTTAATATTTTCTAAATTAAAGTTATACTCTGTTTTAATTTCACTTCTCTCGAGACATTCCTGAGGCTGTAATATAAAAATGCATCTGATAATAAATTTGCTATCATAACATTTCAACAGTCATTCAATCAGTTGCAAGCAGCTCATTAAAAATAAATAAACTTATACTACTACTACTACTACTACTGCTACTACTACGCCTACTACTACTGCTGCTGCTACTACTACTACTGTTGCTAAAACTACTACTAATAATAATGGTGAATAAAAGTAATAATGTAGTAGTTGTTGTACTAGAAGCTGAACCAGTCGTTATTATATTAAAGCCACAATAAAAGAACCAATACAACAACAAGAAAGAAATATTTGAATTTATTAAATTATCGCGATTTGTGCGTGTGTTTGGGTTTGTTTTGTGTGTATATCACTGCTTAGCTAGTTTTATGTTTTATGGTTTCTGTATGAGAATGTCTAGGGAATTAACTAAAGGAAAGGAAACTTACGTGTGTTCCTGGCATCTCTCTCTCTCTCTCTCTCTCTCTCTCTCTCTCTCTCTCTCTCTCTCTCTCTCTCTCTCTCTCTCTCTCTCTCTCTCTCTCTCTCTCTCTCTCATTTTCCTGTAACTAACAAAAGTACTTATAAAAGAAAGCTTGCTGCCAGTCGGTAGAAGCGTCACTAGTGAATTTCCTGTCTTCAATCATAACCTGATGTAGATAGGTAGATAAGGAAAAACTA
Organism: Chrysomallon squamiferum; assembly: GCA_012295275.1. Taxonomy (NCBI): domain Eukaryota; kingdom Metazoa; phylum Mollusca; class Gastropoda; order Neomphalida; family Peltospiridae; genus Chrysomallon; species Chrysomallon squamiferum. Next base: position 40,345,120 of record CM022665.1, on the reverse strand, counting down.
AAACAAACTCCCCAAATCCCCGAAAACCCCACAAAAACCCCAAAACAGCTAAAAAAAAATAATAAAAATAAAACAATAAACATACCCCAAAACAAAAACAACAAACAACCAAATAAATAAATAAATAAATAAATTAATTAATTAATTAATTAATAAATAAAACTAATAAATAGAAACAATGACAGTATAAAACAAACAAAGAAACAAAAACGTCCCAAAATTGCATATGTGGCTATCATCAAACTGCCATTAACATTAAAATATACAGAATTTCAGACGCACCCGAGAAACACCAACTCCCTCAGTATAATTATAATAATGCAGAATTCTATTTTAATATATTATTCACCTCTCTCTGTCTCTATTAGTAAGAAGTTAAATGATTCACTCTGTGGTTTGGTGTGTTGTAATTTCTCTCTCACTTCCCTGCAGCGACATCTAAAACACACGTTTTAGATACACACTCATTTACAACAGCCGCTGTTCACTGTTCTCTGTGTCGTATGGATTATTACTCATATCACATCTTTAGTAATGTGAGACGTGTGTTACTACACAGATGTGTGTTATTACTGTGCTTAATTTATAAGACCGTGGCAAGAAAGTGTTTGTGTGTGTGTGTGTGTGTGTGTGTGTGTGTGTGTGTGTAAAAGAGAGAGAGAGAGGGAGAGATGTGTGTGTGTAAAAGAGAGAGAGGAGAGGGAGGGAGGGAGGGGAGAGAGAGAGAGAGAGAGAGAGAGAGAGAGAGAGAGAGAGAGAGAGAGAGAGAGAGAGAGAGAGAGAGAGAGAGAGAGAGAGAGAGAGAGAGAGAGAGTATGTATATGATTTATATACAGAGAGAATGTATTTGGTTTTATATACATGTATGTTTGTATATCTATATCTATATATATATTATTGTTGTTTTTATTATTATTATTAGTAGTAGTAGTATAATATATAGATGGATAGATAGATAAACAGACAGACAGATATAGATACAGTCAGATAGAAAAAAACAGACAAACAGAGAAAAGCAAAAGAGAGAGAGAGAGAGAGAGACTAGAGAATGAATCATAGATATTTAAACGTTCTCCACACCAATACACTACGTTTACAAAACAGTCATCGACTAAATCGACTGAGACCCACGCGGCTCTGTGACACAAGAGAAAAACCCTGGAGGCCGCTAACTGGGCTCAGTGTTTGTGTACACGCGTTAAAACATCCTACACCAACACGCAGTTCAGGTATCACCGATAATAATAGAGTATTTCCCTGCAGCGATATGCTAACAAAAACGCGAGTGTAAGAAACACACACACACACACAACACACACAGAGATTTGTCACCGACTCTGTGGGATACCCTGTTTGTCACAGGGGGTAGTTACATCACTGTTTTGACCCTTCGCGCCCGATAGCCGGGATTATGGGGTCGAAGCCGGGGACAGGATCAGGTCAGAAAGCAAATGCATCGGAAAAAAAAAAAAAAAAAAAGCAAAAAGCCGCTTCATTAAATATTGATATGACACTGCGTAAACAAAGATTTAATAAGCCTTAAATAAACATCTGTGAAAGAATGGGCCTTCATCGCCGGTGGTTGTGCAATACAATTTAGTTAACGTGGGGGAAAATGAGCCTTTTACCTGACATAATTGTGTAGGATCTACGACCGACGTGGAGAAAAGCGTTTTGGGGTCAGATTTGGGCAGAAGTTTATTTGTTTAACACATACGTACGAGCTGGTGTAGAGTTTAACAATTACTTCGTCACTAATCACAAAATTATGTCTGGAGCGCTGTGATTGTCAGGATCGATTTTCGTTGACTGACAGATTGGGTTTTTGCCCATTCCAGCACATGCTCGTAACTTCTGAACCAAAGACAAAAGGATTTTGTAAGCGTTGTTGTTTCAGATAGGCGTAAGAAATAAAGAGAATTAAACGAGTGTGTGGAATCAGTTATCTTCGTCCAGCCTGTTCTAATCATTGCTTCAGTGTTTTATGAACCCGTGGTAGATGCTGTCCTGCCTGTGATATGTGTAGGTCAAAAATCATTTTGCTGCAGATCCATGAGTGTAGAAAATGGTTTGATAGCAGTTTCATTTGTCAAACACACACACACACAAAATAATACAACAACACCAATAAAAATAAAAATAATAATGATGATGATAATGATGACAATAATAACAATAGCAATAATAAAAATGATGATGATGATAATAATACAGTAATAATAATAAATAATAATAATAATAATAATAATAAATAAATAATATAAATAAATAAATAATAAAAATAAGTTTATATTTAATAAATTTTATAAAATAGTACAGATAAATAAACACGTAATTTATTTATTGATTTTATTTATTATTGCTACTTCTGTTTAGCCGAAGTAATATAAAAACTTTTTTTTTTTTTTTTTTTTAAAAATCAACCTTTATCTCTCGTGCTGTAATTAAATCAAATACACAAAAATATCCTGTAATGCATGTTGAAGTTACCGAAATTAAAAAAAAAAAAAAAAAAAAAAAAAAAAAAAAAAAAAAAAAAAAAAGAAAAAGAAAGAAGAATAATATATAAATAAAATAAATAAATATTAATAACATGTATTTACGGCTGCTGTATGCATACGTTTGTATATGGGTCGCGTTTATACATATATATATATATATATATATACACACACATTTACATAATATTTTATATTCATGAGTATCTAACAACGTCCCAGTGTTTGTGTACTTTCATACCTCTCTAGTAATTATTCCGGTGCGTCCTCAAACCTAACTATTTTTAGCATCTTCCCTCTCTGACTGTTTACATCGGTTTGTGTGCAAATAACTTAAAACGAGTACAAATCAGTGAAACACGGTTATTACCCAAGCCCTTCAGCTGCACGTATAAAACTAAGTACTTCATGAACTGTTTAATATTAAAGGGCAAACTGCTGGGTGCGTTTTTTTTTTTTTTTTTTTTTTTTTTCGGTGTATTTTTTATTATTGTTTTGTTCCTAGTGACCCAGGGAAACAAAAAATAAAAAAAAAAAAAAAAAAAAATATAGAGATTTTTATCTTCGACATTTGGGTGACGGATTAGTTTAGATATGTGTCATATCTCGAAGAGAGGACGTCCTTCGTTTACACTGTGGCCTGCAGCCACGACGACGACGACATCATAATGTCACCACGTAAGAGTTATTTTTGGGAGAGGCGTAACATCGGTTCACGGTCATGGTCGCAGTTACTCACGTGTGAAAGGTAGTACTCATCGTAGTAAGACGTTTTACGAGAAAGGCTGCACAGAGGAAAATAAATCACGTTTAAAACTAGGTCGTTGCTGTCGGTTTTTTTTTTTTTTTTTTTTTTTTTTGTTGCTTTGTTTGTGATTGTGTGTTTGTGTGTGTGTGTGTGTGTGTGTTTGTGTGTTTGTGTTTGTGTGTGTTTGTGTTTGTGTTTGTGTTTGTGTTTGTGTGTGTGTGAGTGTGTGTGTGTGTGTTTGTTTGTGTGTTTTGGTGTTTTGGGTGTACGTTTGTTTGGACAGAAAAGAGTGGTAGTTTAAAGTTACGATTTTACCGTAATTCATTCAGTAAATAGATATGGAAAAAATATTTTAAAAAACAACAACAACAACAACTACTACAACAACGACATAAAATTCAACCCCACGCAATAAAAAGAAAGAAAGAAAGAAAGCAACAAACTAAAGAAGAGAAAAAGAAATAACAAAAACCAATATCACAAAGATAATAAAATAACCGAAAATGATAATAATAATAATGATGAAGAAAAAGAAAATGAAGAAGAAGAAGAAGAAGAAGAAGAAGAAGAAGAAGAACAACAACAACAACAACAACAACAACAACAACAACAACAATAAGAAGAAGAAAAAATAATCTATTATAAAAACGATAATAACGATGAAATCGATAACAGTTATGATAACGATAGCGGTCAAGGTAACAATGATAAATCATAACGGTATAAAAAAAAAAAAAAGATTAACAAATAAAAAAAATGTTATTAATTACTTTATTTGAAATTCAGATTATTATTATTATTATTATTATTATTATTATTATTATTATTATTATTATTATTTTTTTTTTTTTGTTTTTGTTTGCTTGTTTGTTTGTTTCTGATTTCTTAGTCGCTTTCAAGCTTATCTGAATTAACGCCAACAGCGTCTACATGAACAGCTTTGTAACACGTGCGCAACTGTTTGTAAACACAACAACGTCAACGTGATCGATCGGTCACCTTCGTCGGTTACGTTAGGGCTATTAAAAACACGTTTCAGCAGCGACCGATTCACGCCTGGCAATTTAAATTTTTACGTATCAATTTGCAGGTGAGTTACCCAACGCTAGATCAGTGGCCTTCCATACATTACCACACAACCATGTATACCAGTAGGTTTTATTGTGAAAGCTACACTGGAATTAAGTTGTTTTGATGGGCTTCAGTGAAGGAAAAATCAGACGCAGGGTTCATGTGAGTCACCTGTTGCGTGTTTTATAACCAGAACTGCGAGTGACACATGCAAACAGACTGCAAGAGAAAATATCTTTTATATATATGTATATATATATATCTGTTACCTACATTCGTTTTATTAATAGCAGTTACTACTAATAACGCCACCGTCACAAGTGTTTGTTCGTTATCACTACGTTCGCTACTACTATCACTACCACAACTACAGTAAATGATTCGAATTACTTTTGTTTTTCCCCCTTATGCTTCTACCACTGTTTGAACTAGTTTTACTAGTACTACGACTGCTACTATGACTAACACTGTTTTTATTACGACCACCGCTACCACTGCATACGTAGAACCTTTCATACGGTCGCTACAACAGCTGCAGCAACAACTACCTTCACTTCCACTATTACTACTACTACTACTACTACTGGCATTACTACTTCTACTACATAACCACAATTTCCTCTACTCTTACTAATTATCCACTAGTACGTACTTCACTTAATAATACTGTATTTATCTATACTACTACCATTACTACCACTGCTGTTGCTACTACTGCTGCTATAGCTACTACAACAACTACTACTATTATTACTACTACTACTACTATCTGTCGATCAGTCTTTCTCTACAGATCGCGTTGTCCTGCTACTCACTACCACTACAACAACAACTACTTTTACTACCACCACCACCACCACTGCAACGACTACGGCAACCACGGCTATTTCCACCACAACGACTACTATTACAACACCACCAACTACTACCACTGCCGTAACTACTGTTAAAACAGCAACTATCACTACTACAACTACAACCACTGTTACCATACTTATTACTGCTGTTCTAACTATTACTATTACCACAACCACAACCACAAAACTACGTTAAAGGAAGCGTACTAAAGGCGTATTTCAGAAACCATAGATCTAGCACGTGTTAGGTCATACTTGTGACTTCAGAAGTTGAATTGTCGCTCACGCCACCAATTAAATTAAAACACACGCGTGACCTCTGACCCGCTGTCTTAAACACGTGTTCTTGTCAAAGAGGATGGGAAAGGAACAGGATATGTTGTTGCTGGGGGGTTTTTTTTGGTTGGTTTTTTTTTTTTTTTTTTTTGTTTTTGTTGTTGTTTTTTTTTTTTTTTCAATCTGGAGCAATCTTAAAACTTCTTTCGGAAGGGAGAATTTTTTTTCAATAATAATTTTAACCAAATGTTATTTTAGGGATACTTGATATAATATATATATATATATATATATATATATATATATATATATATTTATATTTTATAATTTCTTATTATTTAATTTTTAATTTCTATTTATTTATTTATTTATTTATTTATTTATTATTATAAGTAGTAGAGTAGCAGCAGTATTTTTTAATTCTGTACATTTATACAATATTTAAATTTGAAAACCAGACAGAGGGTTTTGCAAATTATGAACTACTTCAGTTGTTTTCTTTTTTTCTTTTTTCTTTTTTTTGCTGTAGAAAGATAAATAAAATATATTTTCGTTGTCATTGTGAACGTAATAGAGATGTGTGTGTGTGTGTGTGTGTGTGTGTGTGTGTGTGTGTGTGTGTGTGTGTGTGTGTGTCTGAAACTGATACAGTTGTTAAATTTTTTATTTTAAAACATTTTAAATTCACCAGTAACCTGTGACATTGAAATGACGCTGGTAGCAAAATTCCGATTATCTCAGTCATTTAATTATTAAATGCATAACACTGATAATAAAACATTTGATTAATATTGATATCGTCAATAACATTTTATTTATTTTATTTTTATTTTTATTTTTTCTCAGAAAATTTGAAATGGATCAATTTTATGTGTGTGTTTTGTGCTTTTTTGTATTTTTTTTTTTTTTATTTTTTTATTTATTTATTTATTTTTTTTTTTTTATAATGTACACAATCAGGCCCGTTGGCAGAAATTTACATGAGGTTAGGGTTGGGTGCTTAATATAGGGCCCAAAGG
>CM022665.1:40323651-40333651 GCA_012295275.1 Chrysomallon squamiferum | reverse complement strand
AACAAATTGAAGAGCGGAGAAGAAAAAAAAAAAAAAAAAAAAAAAAAAACCCAACACAGAACTGGCAAACGTCCAAACGTACATGCAAACAATGGTAGCGAGCAAAGCACTGAAATCACGTCAGATTCTGTCCGATAACGCAAGCGAATCATTAGCAAATTTACTTGTAGAAGTTTTCGTTTGTTTGTGGCCTGGATTTAATAGGGTGTCGTCTGCCTCTTCTGGCGACCTGCCAACCCGCGCGAGCGCGATGACTCATGGAGTCTAATTTAAAGATACATTTGTTTCGAAAGTAAATAAACAAATGGCAGGTTAGAACTGTCGTCTTAAAAACGTATAATCGTGATGCGCAGATGACACGTTAAAGATTAGCTTTATTGTTTTTGGTAGTTTTTTTTTTTTTTTTTTTCAAACAGAACGATCACAATGGCGCCATTTTGTTTGATATCTTTTTGAAGTTGCTGAGAATAATTTTCTTTCTTTTTTTTTTTTTTCTTTTAAATAATGTTTAATTTTTTTTTTTTTTTTTTTTTTTTTTTTTTTTTAACTGAGTTCTCTTTGATTCTGTTACTAATAAAGTTTTATAATAATTTTATTTAAGACTGTGACATGCAAAGTCAGGACTTTAATATTATTTTCATTTTCATAGTACATTGAATTTGTTGTCTTATAATTCGCAACTTTTAATGTTCTAATGTTAAAATTATTAAATCTAATTAATTCATTAAATAAATAAAGTTTATATAAGTACTGTTCTTAAGTCTGTGTTCCTGTGTTAGATATACGTTAGATAGAGCATGGGACGAAGAGAGAGAGAGAGAGAGAGAGAGAGAGAGAGAGAGAGAGAGAGAGAGAGAGAGAGAGAGAGAGAGAGAGAGAGAGAGAGAGAGAGAGAGATGGTTGGTTGATTAAAGGGTGAATTATAGCGACGGCTGGGGCGCGCGCGCACACACACACACACACACACACACACATACATACATACAGAGACAGACAGACAGACAGACTGCTAGCAGGAAAAACGTACTGTATGTGTTTCCATTGTTTTTGTTTTTACTTGTCGAATTCAAGGAGGATATATATATCTTGCGTACATTATTTATCTTGATGTTTCTTCATTATCATGTAACAAAAAATTCCCAGTGGACAATCTCGTTTTTTTTTTTTTTTTTTTTTCTGTCTTGTGTTTAAAACAAAATATTGACGATGTAGCGACATCTTTGTAAAAGCTATACAGAAACAGTCGTTCATTCTACTGAACCAACAATGCCAGAGTGTCATAATATGTAAGGACCTGTGACAAGTATAAATATTGTTCAAAATTGTCACTAATTTATGTGCAAAGAGCACAAATAGAAAGCAAATATACGACGTGTGCGTAACCTTTGTAAACGTAAGTGTGTGCACAGCTTCGCTTTGTTCAGAAGTGTTCTTGTGTGTATGTTTTATGTGTGTGTAATTATTTATATCTCTTTTCGTGATTGTGTGAATGCATGTATATGTATGTAAGTGTGTTTGTAGGTGCATGTATATATGTATGTATGTATGTACGTGTATGTGTGTATGTATATATGTATGTACGTGTATGTATGTATGTATATATGTATGTATGCATGTCTGTATGTATTTGTCTGTGTATATATAGATATATATATATATATATATAAAAAATGGAGATGAATTTACAGATAAAATGGATAGATGCATTCATAGACAGTAGTGAAAAGATAACAGAAAACCCTCAAAAGAAAACGAGATTAAAAACAACAAAACAAAACAAAACAAACAAAACAAAACAACAAACAAACAAATATCAACGCGCAAAATTAGAAAATTATATTTAGCGTCTAATGGCAGCGTACTTTATAAACGAAAGCGTAAAAAAAACACCACAAAACGTCTATTCATAAAGTAATAACCGTCACAGTAACTCGGAACAAGAAAAAGACATAAAAAAAACTCCTTCAACGTAAAACTCTCCACTTCAGTTCCCTACCGTGACAATACTGCCTATTCTTTTGTTTGTTCTTCGAACAAGTCAATATTTTTTTTGAAATGAACATCTCGCAAAAGCAATGTTAAACTTGTTGCTTTAATATCGATTTAGATGTAACGGTTGGCCATTATTTACCCTTACGGCCGAGCCCGGAACAATACGCTAATAGTAAAAGGCTTGACTGTCGACATGGCCTGCATGCACTAACGCCCTAATTACACACAAATCCTGTCACCTAAAACACAAGAGAGTAAACTTGTCAACAACTCACCAGACTTCCAGTGTTTACCTCGGATGATCCTGAAGAACAGAACAAGTGGGTTCTTTGAAAAAAAATTTTTTTTTAAATTGGAAAGAAAGAGAGTGGAAGAGTAAGAGAGAAAGATAGAAAAAGAAAGAGTGGAAGAGAAAGAGAGAGAGAGAGAGAGAGAGAGAGAGAGAGAGAGAGAGAGAGAGAGAGAGAGAGAGAGAGAATTAGAGAGAGAGAGAGAGAGAGAGAGAGAGAGAGAGAGAGAGAGAGAGAGAGAGAGAGAGAGAGAGAGAGAGAGAGAGAGAGAGAGAGAGAGAGAGAGAAAGAGAGAGAGAGAGAGAGAGAGAGAGAGAGAGAGAGAGAGAGAGAGAGAGAGAGAGAGAGAGAGAAAGAGAGAGAGAGAGAGAGAGAGAGAGAGAGAGAGAGAGAGAGAGAGAGAGAGAGAGAGAGGGTGGCTTGGAAGAAAAGAAAAATAGAAATATGCGCTATTCTTTAGAGGGTGCAATATTTATTTCTTACTTTCATATTTACTGCATATTTCAAAAGAAAGTTGTCATTATTATTATTTTCTTCTTTTCTTCTATGTGAAAATCATTTAGTATTATAAATGTATTATTACGAATAGGTGGCAATGTTGATAACATCAAGATACATTCACAAAAAGACAAAGATAAACAGATAATCTGGCAGTCTGGATTGATATTCAGAATGTAGAGTTTATTATTTACTTACTTACTTACTTATTTATTTATTTATTTGTCAATAGTTTTTGATCTTTAGAACATGAAAATATATTTTAAAATGACTTTAAGTAAAATATGACAATTATGTGAAATATTTTCTTCATTTAGTGGAACTTAGACTACTATCAGACAAAGACTACTATCGGTCGTTTCCGGAAACTAATTATTAAACGCGAAGCGGAAACGAACACTTCGGTCACATTCGGCTCAAAACCGGAAAGCTTAAGACAGAAGGGACAAAATATTCACAAGAGTACTTCCGATTGTAGATTTCCGAACATTGTGGAAAGCAGTAGAAATGATTCGAATGTTTTTCATGCATATTCTTTTCAGATTTACAGTTTAAAATAATAATAATAATAATAAATCAAATAAAATCCCTAAATTTATCAGAGCGGAAGTGGCTATCATGACGCATGCGTTGGTGTGACAAGACATTGAAACCTTACTCAGTAATGATGGGGTATTTTGTTTTTGACAATAATAATAATAATAATAATAATAAGAAGAAGAAGAAGAAGAAGAAGAAGAAGAAGAAGAAGAAGTAGAAGTGATCAACCACGTTGTACTAAATTCTGAATTATGAAACCTATCGATAATAGAGTTTATCTTGTTATAGGTGGTAATTATTAAATATCGACTTTATCAACTGGTAAATAAAACAAAATAAAAAAAAAATATGATAGAATAAAAAAAAAAAGTATTAAACAAGAAAAGAAAAAAAAACAAAGAAAAAAAAAAAACAAAACAAAAAAAACAAGCACGAAACAAAACAGAAAACCGTACTCGTAAAATGATCTTGATGACAACCATAAAACTAGGTGTCGCTACAAATAGCTGTCTGGTTTGCGAAAACATTAAAGGAAAAATAAGACACTTCTAAAAATTTAAACATTATCTCTCGTTAGGGTTTCTTCAGATAATATCTTTGTAACACACGCCTATATAAAACAGTAACTTTAACAAGTAACAGATACTGGTTTTTATTACCTTTATTACTGAGACAATAGGAACATTATATCGTGTTCTCTCGTTTACACCGTGTGGTCTCTCTCTCTCTCTCTCTCTCTCTCTCTCTCTCTCTCTCTCTCTCTCTCTCTCTCTCTCTCTCTCTCTCTCTCTCTCTCTCTCTCTCTCTCTCTCTCTGTGTTTTTATCTATCTATCTATCTGTCTGTCTGTCTGTCTGTTTGTCTATCTAATCTATTTCGCTCTCTCTCACACACACTCTGTCTCACACTATTTCTCACTCTCTCTCTTTCTCTCTCTCTCTCTCTCTCTCTCTCTCTCTCTCTCTCTCTCTCTCTCTCTCTCTCTCTCTCTCTCTCTGCATTTCTCTCTTCTTTTTCTCCTTCTCTGTATCTCTCTCATTATCAATATATTTCACACTATCCATAAAACAAAAAAACAACACAAAACAAAAAAAAAAAAAAAAAAAAAAAAAAAAACAACAACAACAAAGAAACCTAATAGATCTATTTCTGTAAATGAAATTTATTTACAGGTTGTCGATAGGTTATTTTTCATTTCATTTAGAAAAAAAAAAAATATATATATATATATAATAAACCTGACAAAAAACCTAGCAAATTAAGTAGTACGGTAATCTAAGTTGAGAACGATAAAACATTAATTATAGATTTTGTGACACAAATTTCGACGAACAATAACACTTAATCCTCATGTAACATATGTGTCAATAACAACAAAAGGATGGAAAACATATAGATAAATAAGTTTACGTATATCGTTTTCAGTTTCATGCAGTACATTTTCTATAGTAAGGTTTCTGTAAGGTTGGGGCTTTTTTTTTGTTGTTTTTTTGTTTGTGTTTGTGTGTGTGCACGCATGCGTATTTTGCTGACGTACATTGTAATTACTCAGTGGTATACATTACTGTAATATAATATTTATATTTTAAAGAGATTTGGTCGTTATTTAATTTTATAAACTGTTTTGATGTGAGCTAGATTAATTTCATATAAAACAAGCTGTCGCTAAAAATACAAAATAAATCCTAGTAAAAAGGAAACAGTACAAATTATATATATATATATATATATATATAAACAAATTAGATATATAGACAGATATAAAGACAGATAGACAGATTGATAGACAGATAGATAGATGCATTGATGGATAGATGGATGGGTAGATGGATGGATGGATGGATTGATGGATGGCTAAATAGATCGATATATTGATGGACGGAAAGAAAGAAAGAAAGACGGATGGATACATTGATGAATAGAAAGAATGGATGGGTGGATGGATGGATGGATAGATATAGACAGTGAGATAGATACACTGACAGTCAGACAAAAAGATAGACAGATAGATAGATTAGATAGATAGATAGATAGATAGATAGATAGATAGATAGATAGATAGACAACAAGTATATGTAATAATAATAGCAAACACTATTACATAGGTGGGTCCTTCTGGTATTACTGAAGTTACTAAAGATATGACAACAATGATGACGATGATGAAGATGATGACGACGATGAAGACGATGATGACGATGACGATGATAAATACAACAGATTAAAATTCTAACAGAGACAGTTCTCTATATGACAAACAAACATTCTAATACTTGTTTAGAAATTGTTTTACTGCAAAACAATTATTGTTTTACTTTGTGCCTACGCTTTCTGAAGTGTTGATATTTGAGTAATTTCGTAAACTATAATGACGCAATAACGTGTCGCAAAGACCAGGTAGTTTACTAATGTCACGTGTTTAACACACGTTGCGCGCGCATGTATCAGATTCTGACTAACAGTTCTGCACGTAAAATCTTGGACAGGAAATCCGTGGCCAAAGAATTCAAAACAAACATAATCCATACCCGACCATCACATCAACTTAATAATACGAAATGTGAGGAAAATTAAAAAAAAAAAAACAAAAAAGAAACAAAAGAAATTAACAAACACATACACTAACGCGCGCGCGAACACAAAAGTATGAGCGTATATATATATATATATATATATATATATTAATGGATTACACCAAAATTCAAAGGTTACATAAAATGATGCTGGCTGACCGTTTTTCACTCAGTTTCAAAGTCGTTTTATCTTTTCTATAAATAACTGTGACTATAAATAAAAAAAGAAGACTCCCCTGCAGTACTTACCATGTCTGTTGTTAATTTTGATAAACATCATTCACATTAAAATGTCTGATCGCTATAAATTCTGGCAACTTTGTATGTATTTTTGTCATGATAATTATTAAATTATATATATATATAAAGAAAGACACAGTGTTTTATTTTATTTCTCTTTTCAAAAATAAAATAACCTCGACACAGCAACCACGTTTTGTCTGAAGTCACATGTCACCTGACCCACTGGCTCGCAATTGAAAACCATTTGGCGGAAAGATGATGCACGCTCTCCCCCCACCACCTCACCTTGTTTACTTCTTTACGTCTGCAAATAAAATTTTGTCTTCAACGTCGAAACCCGCGATTGTGGCTGGTGATAAGCAAACAACAGACAATGGGTTATGGACTGTTGCCAAACAAAATCATGAGTTAGGGTCTAACAGGGAAGCGAGTTTTGCGACGGTCTTTTTATGTTTTTTATTTCTTCGTTTTTTTTTTTATTGAATAGCAATGAGTGGCTATTGAAGTGAAAGACGAGAATATAACCAGCAATAACTGAAACATAAAAGTCGCTCGCGCGTGACATAAAACCACTAACTTCTAAAGAACACGTGCAGTAATCGCCGTAAGTTGAATGACGTCATACTGATAAAGTAGTCAAATATATATATATATATATTTTTTTTTTTACCCATGATATTTTTCCCTACCTTAACTAATGTTATTTGAGTAGGATAACATTTGCCACTGATATACCAACATTTTTTTTTCTTTTTTGTTTTTTTTTTTTTTTTTTTTTTTTTTTTTTTTTTTTTTTTTTTTTTTTTTTTTTTTTTTTTTTTTTTTTTTTTTTTTATTATTCTTTTGTTATTTCTTTACTTTTTTTTTTTTTTTTTTTTTTTTTTGACTGAATCGAATCCTGATATTACTGGTTTAAACTCAACACTTTCTGTAATTTGTTTCCCCTTCTCGTAAGCCCGCCTGTTGGATGGAAATAGGATCCAGACTAATGACTCGATAGTGGGTTTTTTTATTGTCAGTTAGTGGTTAGGGAGGTGGATTAAAGCTGTTTCGTTTATTTGCTTGTAAATAAGTAAGGTCTGCATGAAAGATCGTGTTACAGATAATGGAAACCAGAGGCGGGTCCTGTCTTTCATAAGGATGGGGTTTGGGTGCAGTCGTGTGCAGAGGTCTGGTGACGCCCAGGGGCCATCTCCTTGATTGTATGCCCCAGAGACTCAAGTATAAGGCCCAGTACTGAGAAATATGAGAAAGGAAGATATTTTGAATATGTAAACACAGGTGTAACATAAAATAAACACTTTATTCGATTTAAACATAAATCAACCAAATGTATTAAGTTCTTTTCTCTGACTGGATGCCCCTCCCCATTTGGATGCCCGAGGCCACCGTCCCTTCTCGGACCCCCCTCTGCACGCCACTAGGTGGGTGGGGCTTGGGTCCCGTGGGTGGGCCTTGGATCACGGGATTATTGGCACCTTAGCTGACGGTCCTGTAAATTTCATTTTTTTTTTTTTTTTTTTTTTTTTTTTTTTTTTTTAATACTTGCACCGTCACAAGAGAAAAAACCAACAACTGATAATCAGATTTTCCAAATATAACTACTCGTTTCCACTCACATTTTTATTTATTATTTTAGCATTTTTCCCCATTTGTATTTTGGAAGATTCAAACATGTCTGGGGCATGTGAGAGGGGACACAGGATTCAGTGAAGAACCGAAACTGAAACTGAAAAAAAAATCAACCGAAACTGAAACAAAAAATCAGAGCAAGTCTACGACGGGCACGCTTTCTGACAGGTCAGCGGGCGTGTACGTCGTAGATAAGTGAAGAACAGGGATATAGTGTCTCAAAATGCTAGACAGAAGCCGTGTAGTTTCTGTATTGTTTACCGACAGCACGAGACGAACCCATTAACGACCAGTCTTAAGAGAATTAACTTCTGCATGACTAATCTTTGCCCATAACTGCGGTGTCTAGTTCTGGGTGAGGGGTGTTTTATATCTCTCTCTCTCTCTCTCTCTCTCTCTCTCTCTCTCTCTCTCTCTCTCTCTCTCTCTCTCTCTCTCTCTCTCTCTCTCTCTCTCTCTCTCTCTCTCTCTCTCTCTCTTTAATATATTTGATTATTATTATTATTATTATTTATTTATTTATTTATATTTGTTACTAGATTATTTTGTTCTAAAATGACCAAATTAAGTACACGTCCCACCACAAATATATATATATATATATATATATAGATATAGATATAATAGTCACGTGACGTATGGTCCGAAGTGACACAAATAGCTGTTAATTTTTCTTAGTGGGAAATCCCAAGAAATAGAACTTCCCGCTGTCACGAGATTTTGGCTTCGATGTAGACTCGCTGTCCGATGGGATATTGATAATCACATTACCTGGGTATATTGAACAAACTTATTATTTTGGAAAGGGCACGTGGACAACAGTTACTTTTTTACTGTACAAAATGTCGACTTGCGGTAAAAGACGCCTAATGACCAAGACGTACAGTGAGAAGTATGAAATAATTAAATACTGTGAAGCCAATCCTGGCGAGAAAAAGAGTCTGACGGCGAAGAAATTAAAAATTCCCCGCACAACATTAAACGACATTTTAAAAAATAAATCTAAAGTGATCGAGTTCATCAAGAAGGATGAGCATCCCGATTCAAGAAAAGCCAATATGAAACGCATCAAGCACGTGACGTTTGAAGACGTCGACTCCGAGCTGATTAACTGGTTTCGACAAATAGCTCCTGGACCTGAAAGTTGTATCGATGATGAAATGCTACTTTACAAAGCACGAGCCTTCGCTGAGATACTTGGTCACACGGATCGTGAAAGACTTGATCGTAGCTGGATTGATCGTTTTCAGAAAAGGTGGAGCATCACAAAAGTGCTTAAAGGGAGTGATTCTAATAGACATTCTCCAGAGATAGGAACCACAGGACACATATAACTCCGATGAAAGGGCATTATTTTGGATTCTTCTACCTACCAGAGAACACGCCAGGATAAGTAATCATTTTGCCGACTTACATTTACACGTAGTCAATACGTTGAGTTATACATATATATTAAACTTTTGCACTGTTATACTATTTAAAACATTTTGATTTTGATTTTTAAAGGAACTGATATGTAAATGTTCGTTATACTTTATGCTGAAATAAAGAGTTAGGAGGAGGGCCAACTTTTGTGAACGTAGACCTTGAAATTTTAGCCTTTGGTAGCCAGGTGCAGCTGTTTGTTTATTTTCGAAATGCTTTGATTGTCCCATCCAAATGTCACACTAACGTTGTATTGTAAGTCATGAACTTTTGATGACTCGGGAACTTATGACACCAATTTTATAAACTGTACAAAAAAAAAAAAAAATAATAATAATAATAATAATAATAATAAAAATACATGGTTGCATCACTTTTGTTGTTGGTGTTGTTATTGTTAAATAAAGGAAAATATTGCATGAAAGATGTTGTTTGATGTGTGAATCCAAATGAGAGAGAGAGAGGGGGGGTAAAGAGCGACAGAGAAAGAGAGAAGAATCCTGAAAGAAAAAAAAATCCGTAATTTATGTTGTGACGTAACACAGTCAGATAAGCGAAGAACACAGACAGCGCTAATATAAAACAGAACTTCGTGCAAGGTTACTGTTCACACTCGCAAACTGAGACAGAAACAAAAAGGAAAAAAGAAAGCCGAGCTGACGTATTTGTTTTAATGTCAAAGTTGTCGCAAAGATGATATCACGTGTTATCTTACCGACCAGCGCCAAACTACATGTACATTTCGCGCCACGACGGTAACGTCTGCTTCAGCCTACAAACAACAGTATCGTGCCATGTGTCAATCGAT
>CM022665.1:40316151-40318651 GCA_012295275.1 Chrysomallon squamiferum | reverse complement strand
ACCACATAAAACCATACCACATAACACTATACCACATAACACCATACCACATAACACCATACCACATAACACCATACCACATAACACCATACCACATAACACTATACCACATAACACCATACCACATAACACCATACCACATAACACCATACCACATAACACCATACCACATAACACCATACCACATAAAACCATACCACATAACACCATACCACATAACACGATACCACATAACACCATACCACATAACACGATACCACATAACACCATACCACATAACACCATACCACATAACATCATACCACATAACACCATACCACATAACATCATACCACATAACACCATACCACATAACACCATACCACGCTCAGCATCAAGCCACGCTGTAAAAATTAATATCAGTTTAATACTAAACCATTCATTTGAAACAGTAGTATGTATGTGTTTACTAAGACCCTATAAAACAGTAAGTGTGTAGGTGCGTGTGTGTGTGTGTGCGCGCGCGCGCACTCGTGTGTGCGGGTTTGTTAAGCAGCTCCTATGCACCATGAAATAATCTGTTAATTTGTAAAGAATAATATTTATTTAGCGATAATAATAATAATAAATAAATAAATAAATAAATAAATAAAAGATAAAAAATTAATGGCACGTGAGTAAAGTATGAAAACTATCTAATTTAATCCGTACGCATTACATCAACACATGAGAATTACAGCCACCCCCTGCGGTTAAAACGTTATCGACTTTCACTCCAAGCACAGAATTAGTTTATTGTGTATTAATAATGGAATCATGTGAACCATTTTTCCCATTGCTGTTCGTCAACTCATCCGATAACAAGTGCCTAAGTTAATCACACCCATCTGGCGTTTGCTTTATTTTCTTAGCCGTCGCTCGTTTTGTTAACAGTACCTGTGTGTGTTTAAATACGCTTGAAATCAAATAATAATATTCACCCTGGCCCACTTGTCAATATTCTAATCCACGATAACTGTCGGATATCCGCCACTTTGACTGGGAGACGCAGGCGAAACATGGGGGGGCGTGGACTCGAACTCATCAAATGTTACTGGGACCGTGATTGGTCGCCGAAGACGCGTGTTTTGATTGGCACTCATCAACCGCTGTTCTTGACGTGCTGGTATACTTTACGCCGCGTGAGCTACAAAAAGCAGTCGTTAAGCCGAACAAGCGAGACAGCATTTGTCACAGTAAATCAATCACGTTGGGAGTTCGTTTGGTGTTTTTTTTTTCCCTTCCGTATTTGAGGAGCACGCGACACAAGCAAGAAGGAGAACGAGACGGTAAGCGTTTCAATATTTTACTGTTGTACTTGACGTTAATGTGAAGCAGGGAGGGCTAAAGCTGTTGTATTTATCACGGAACACTTAAAGAAAACTTACAACAGGACGCTTGTTAGGAATTTAATGACACACATACGCGGAATATCAGGAAATATATCTGTAAATTTAATGACTGTCGGGACCATAGGCGAATTTTAATCACAGCACGGGAGTCGGTAATTGAAGAATGGGTTGGTAGTCATTTGAGTGAGAGAGACCAATAATCTGATCAATTATCGAACAAATCAGCGACATCAGTCTATTAACATAACAGTAGAATGATTTACGGACGTCAGTATTTGAACAAAGGTTGCTGACACTTTTCATGAGACATCGATAATCTCTGATTAGTTACAAAAAAAAAAGATCGCGAACATCTGTAAATTTATAACGGTTGTTTATGCAACAGTATTTATTAATTTTATTGTTATTATTATTATTATTCCGCTTTTTTTTTTCTTCTTCTTTTTTTTTTTTTTTTTTTTAATTATTACACGATCATGACGCATAAACAAGTAACGGAAAAAAAAAAAAAAAAAAAAAGAAAATGAAATTGTAAGGGATTACGTTATGCCCGTTAGCAAAAGGTTATGTCAGTTTAAAATGCAAATATAAAGTCAACGTCCTTGCTTTAAACCAAACCAGACCATGTGTCCTGGTTTAGATCAGCCAACGTTTTGATTTCTTTTGGATTTATTTTTATTTTCCCCTCTGTCTATTTTGAATTCGAGATAAGTCCCTGATTTAACAACCTTATAGGCGTCATTCTCATTGAATCCTTGTTTTTTTTTTTTTTTTACCCATACCTAGTTCCCAAAACGACATACAAAAAAACAAAAAAACAAAACAAACAAACAATGAAAAGATATATAGATATGCATTACAGCGTAAGACTTCCAGTAGTATCGTTTTGCGTTATACTTAACATAAATCTTTGACTTATAAGGGACGGATCTGTGATGGCATAAAAGGGGAAGGTGATATAATGGTGACTGCTGTTATTTCAACACGAGACCTATAACTTTATAAATAGAACAACAGACAAAAGAAAAAAAAGTGATTTTATTTACACACACACACACACACACACACACACACACAAGGTTACGATATACCGTGGATGCGTATCGTCAAACTGTGTACGTAATGAATGC
>CM022665.1:40298651-40306151 GCA_012295275.1 Chrysomallon squamiferum | reverse complement strand
ATATATATATATATATATATATATATATAAACAAACAAAAAGAGAGACAGTTACACGCATACATACATACATTTTCGCTCTGTTAAAACACACACACACACACACACACACACACACACAATAAATTTTGCTCTATTAAAATATACACGCATGTGTATGGTATGTATGTAATTACGTTTGTATGTATGTATGTATGTATGTATGTATGTATGTATGTATGTACGTATGTACGCATGTATGTATGTATCTATCTATGTATGTATGTATGTATGTATGTATGTATGTATGTATGTATGTATGTATGTATGTATGTATGTATGTATGTATGTACGTATGTATATGCATGTATGTATGTTTGTATGTATGTATGTACGTACGTCTGTATGTGTGTACGTCTGTATGTATGTACGTACTAGTGTATGCAACCACACTGTTACCATTCAAAGTCAGCATCAGAATTAACCCAGACTCGAACTGTTAATAACACTCGCCCCCGCGCGCGAGCCGCTAATACCCTTACATAACACACGGAATTAAAACGAACACTCGCCGAAAATAACGGTCACCCAATTAACCTGGATAACCGTTTGAGCTGACAGTTCGATCAGAAATGTGTGTCCCAACAGTGACCAGTGATCCCTTTGTTCCCTTTCGGACAATTAAACAAGTTTCTATTTGCAGTTCCCGAGTAAGAACGAATGTTTGCTTTCCACACGATCAAGCTCGCTAGCTTTTTATTAAAGAGAAAAATGGAAAGTGTTATGTAAGTAAATACTGTTATATAAGTAACCAGGTCTGTCTGTTAACTTAGCCTAGTTTCTGAACAGCAGAGGTGAAATAAAAAAAATAAAAAAATAAAAATAGTTATAATAATGAAACGAAAGAAAGAGAGAAAGACAAAATGTAAAAATAAAACAAACAAACAATATATATATATATATATATAATTCAGTCTGTTTTACGTATGGACGCTATAGCTGCTTAGAAAAAAAAAATATTACTTCTTTTTACGCTATAATAATAATAATAATAATAATAATAATAATAATTATAATAATAATGTTGTTATTATAATCATCAAGTTCACAGTTATTATCGGTGCGATTTATTTATTTATTTATTTATTTATTTTTGTCTTCATTTTGTCTTTTCATCATCATCTTGGTTTGTTATTTTTTCATTTATTCTTTTGTTAGTTATTTCATTTTCATTTTATTTTATTTAACTGTTGTTATTACTACTAGAAATATTACTACTGTTAAATAATCTGTTTGTTTATTTATTTAATTACTGTCACAAAAGATCGTGCAGTGCATGTAAATAATTAGAACTAAATACGGACAGCTTATGACAGAGAGAAAGACGCATAAATAGAAATACGGACAAAAAAAGAATACATATTTGCGCTTTATTTTGATTTTGTATATGATTTGTTATTCAGTTATATTTTTAAAAATTACAAATAAATAAATAAATAAATAAATAAATAAATTAAATTAAATAAAAAATAAAAAGAAATAAAATAAAATTAAATTAACTAAAATAGAATAAAATAAATTAAAAAAATAAAATAAAATAAAAAATAAAATAAAATAAATTAAAAAATAGAAAAACCTTTATTTGGTACAGTACATGGAAAACTTATATACAGGAATTAACGGATGAACACACAGATTCACAGACATAATTAGACATATAAAATTTCACATAAGTATGACTTTGCCTTTAGATAACAAGTCACTGGAATAAATACAATAATAACCCGATACCCCCAGACAGACAGACACACAGACTACAAAAAAAAAGGTAGATATTTACATATATTATACTCAGACATACACAACAAACAAAAGTCTGCACATTTAATTTCATCAGCACGCGACGTTCACCTGTATTTTACGCTTCAGTGAATCCCGTTTGACAAAAAAAAAATTTCAGTCTGTTATAGATAAAGACTTTATGGCTGCTTTGTAACTTTTTTATTTTTAAATTCTTCTTTCTACGGTAATAATAATAATAATGTGTTTATTATTATGTTTGTTTATTTATTTGTTATTCAGTTATATTTTTAAAAATTACATATAAGTAAATAAATAAATAAATAAATAAATAAATAAATAAATAAATAAATAAAATAAAAAATAAAATAAAAAAAAAAAAAAAAAAAAATAAAAAAATAAAATAAAATAAAATAAAATAAAATAAAATAAAAATAAATTAAATTAAATTAATTAAAATAAAATAAAATAAAATAAAATAAAATAAAATAAAATAAAATAAAATAAAAATAGAAAAACTCTCATTTGATACACTTACTTATATAGAAGACTTAACGGATAAACACACACAAACGGACTCACAGACATAAAACATAAAAAACTTTCATATATAATTTCACGTCAGTGTGACTTTGCCCATAGATAACAAGTCACTGGAATAAATACAACAATAACCCGATACACCCAGACAGACAGACAGACAGACAGACACACACACAGACTACAAAAAAAACCCACATATATATTTATATATATTAAACCCAGACATTCACAAAGAAAAGTCTCGACATCTAATTACATCAGCGCGCGACGTTCACCTGTCTGAAAATTTACGCTTCACTGAATCCTGCTGGATAAAAATAAATAAATAAATAAATAAAAAATTTAAAAAATTAAAAATAATGAAAACGATAAACACGGGACCTTGATAAACGCCAGCTTTGTTAAAAGTTATGTTAAAAGTTATGTTAAAACAAATAAATAATAATAATGGTCAGTCTATTATAGGTATAGTGCAATGAATGTAAATAATTAAATCTAAATACGGACAGTTTACGACAGCTTATTCTGATTTTGTATATGATTGTTACTGAGTTCTATTTTTAAAAATTACAAATAAATAAATAAAATAAAATAAAATAAAATAAAATAAAATAAAATAAATAAATAAATAAATAAACATAAAAAAATGAAATAAATAAATAAGTAAATAAAAAAAAAAAAAGAAAAAAAATAATTTAAAATAAAATAAAATAATATAAAATAAAATAAAATAAAAAGAATATATAAAAAAAAAAAAACTTCATTAGATACACTTACATCGAATACTTACATAGAGGAATTAACGGATAAACACACAAACAGACTCACAGACATACAAAAAAAAAAAAAAAAAAAAAAATTTCATATAAAATTTCACGTCAGTATGACTTTACCTGTTAATAACAAATCACTGAAATAAACACAACATTAACCCGATACCCTCAGGCATAAAAACTAGAAAAAAAAAAAAATATATATATATATATATATTATACTCAGATATACACAAACAAAAGTCTGAACATCTAATTACATCAGCACGCGACGTGCACCTGTATTTTACGCTTCACTGAATCCTGTTTGACACACACACACAAAAAAAAACCAAAAAAAAAAAAACCAACCAACAAGAATTGATAATGGCAAACACGAGACTTTGAAAAACGTCAGCTTTGTTAAGAGTCACAGGTTTTTTTGTTTTTTTTTCCTGAACGTTCTGAACATGTCCGAACTTGAAGCTGACAGATAAATTGAACGTTATCGCGTTTCTGAACGATCCCGTATAGAAACTGTATCCAGTTTGTTTTGTAGGGTCACTGTTAGAGACGTCTTTATTATGTTCGTTATAGACTTGTTTGTTTGTTGGAACTCCTCGGGACGCGGCTAAAAGGGAGAAGAGAGCAGACTTCTTTGAAAGGAAGCAGAGAAGTGGAAAGTTTTGTGTACGTGGTACACACACATACACACACGAAGTTATGTTTTGTTTATCCAATTCATGTCGTTTCTAAGGATTACGACTGGAATAAAAAAAAATGTTAATTATTTGTTGACCACACACACACACGCACACACGCGCGCGCACGACACACCCACACCCACATGTCAACATACATACATATATACATCTATTTAAATACACACACACACACACACACACACACATCTACATACACACATCTACATACATATATATATTTTTATATACATACACACACACACTTACTGGAATAAAAAAAAATGTGTTAATTATTCGTTGACCACACACACACACACACACAGACACACAGACACACAACACACGCACACAACACACACACACAACACACACGCACACACAGACAACACATACACAACACAACACACACAACACACACACACAACACACACCCGCACAGCTGTCTATATACATACATACATACATACATAAATATATTTATATATACACACACATACACACACAAAACACACACACACACGTCTACATACACACATACATATACACACGCATACATAAAAAAAAAAAAAAATACATACACCCACTCACACACACACACACACATACACAGAAATGCATACGTACATACTACGTAAAAAAACACATAGAATACAAATCATCCGTAACCGAAAGTAGACGCGAGCCGATCCGATCATTACTGCGCAGAAAGCCAGGTATTATGAATGTTATGTGATAAAGTTAAAGGGAATATATAAACGGGAGAATTAATAAAACGAGATAGGAAGAAGAGAAAAAGAAGGAAGAATAACATAAAGAGGTAAACACGCAGAATGGGCTGACTATTAGTAATAGTTGTTACGAATAGGTTAGATCCTTGTAGTTCCTTGATACAGGTAAAATTACTGATCTGTTTTTTTTTTTTCCTTACTCGGTTTTTTTTTTTTTTTTATTTCTTCGTTTTTTTTTTTCTTTCTTTAACATTTGCTTCTTTTCCTTTCTTTCTTCTTTTTCTTTCATTTTCTTTCTTTCTCCTTTTGTTTTCTAAGATCTCATTTTTGTTCTTACTTTTTCTTTCCAACTTTCACTTTTCATGATTAATCCATTCATTCTTTGTTACATGTCGTATGTCTTGTTATGTTGCGCCGTGTTATATTATGTTAAGTTATTTTTATTCTGTTCTGTTCTGTTCTGTTCTGTTATTTATTTATTTATTTATTTGTTTGTTTGTTTGTTTATTTATTTGTTTGTTTATTTATTTATTTATTTATTTATTTATTTGTTTATTTATTTATTTATTTATTTATTTATTTATTTTATTTATTTATTTTTTAAAATCTTATAAGCTAATTTATATTTATTTACTTCTCGACCAACTTAAACACACACATACGCACACACACAGACACACACACGTACACACACACACACAAACACGTTCTTGCCACGGTCTTATAAATTAAGCACGGTAATAACACACATCTGTGTAGTAACACACGTCTCACATTACTAAAGATGTGATATGAGTAATAATCCATACGACACAGAGAACAGTGAACAGCGGCTGTTGTAAATGAGTGTGTATCTAAAACGTGTGTTTTAGATGTCGCTGCAGGGAAGTGAGAGAGAAATTACAACACACCAAACCACAGAGTGAATCATTTAACTTCTTAGTAATAGAGACAGACATGCGTGCGCGCGCGCGTACACACACACACACACACACACACACACACACACATTCACACATACGCATAAACACTCGCAAACATACACATACACAAATGTATGAAAATACTGGTTAAACATACACACACAACCATGTATAATATTCAGACACATACTTGAACAAATACATAAATACATCTTTTATTAAAAAAAAAATAAAAAAAAAATAAAATAAAAAAACACACATCGAAAACAATAAGTTATGTACTAAATCAATATATAACATTAGTAATTATCTTCTCTTTCATACTTTCGAGGCTTATTATTTACATAAGGCATTACAAATCTAAGAAAACAAGGACAACGCATTCTTTCACTGTAAGAAAAACCTTTTCCCGGGAAATCAAATATTCGCAGACTTCCTTTGTAAAAGAAAATTCCCCTCCTGCTTTTTCATTGGTCAGTCACTGACTACGTAGCTGGAAAATCCCGGCTCTGGTGTGTCAAGGTGTATAAAAAATAGACCTGACATCCGCAATGACTTGCCAGTTTCGTCGTGAATTTTGTTCGGTTCGGACCTCTTTAGCGGTTAAAAAATGGTATGATATTTTTTTTTTTTTAAATTATTTATCTTTACTAAAACACAGACATTCACACAAGCAGTCGCTCGTACGAACTTACACACATATACAAACATACTAACTAATGTACATATATATATATATATATATATATATTTAAACCTTATAATATATATATATATATATAGAGGTGTGTGCTTGTAGGCGTACGTTATGTTTAAATAGTCATACTAACATTCAACACCTGGCTATGTTCATCATCGCACTATTTTTATCGAAAGATTTGATACGCTGCTACAGCTGTACATAACACATATAAACAGTGCAATTGTGTGTTATTATTCACTACGTAACGAATGAACTGGATTCCAGGTCGGGGGATCGATGTTTATGCGATCGATACGTCTGGAATTTCATCAATGTTGCCTACTTGTTCCAGTGACAGTTGTTCTAACCGTTTGCAGATATTGTTAGTCAAGTGAGCCGTTTGTTTGTCGCTTCAAGTTTAAATGTACTTCACGGTACGTGGTTACGCAAGTACATTACCCAGATCGAAGCTTTTTTTTCTTCTCCTCTGTCACTGCAGGTTGATTAACAGCCTAGATTATTATTGTTCTCTTCTCTACATTTTTTTTTTTATTTTTTTTTTTATTTTATTTTTTTATCTTTTTTTTTAATATCTGTAATCTGTCATATATACGATCTGTGTTTCGTTATGCGTGTTTATATTATGAGGAACAAAGTATAATGTATTCATACAACAAGTACATTTGTGTTTATCTACGTCTCTCTGACCTAGTTTTTTGGCGTGGCTGTATTAGTCACAGGTAATAATAACGTCTCATGGTTTTCAATTCCTGAATTGCCCAACATGAAGCTAATACCAGTAACATTTGGCACGATTGCGCATTTTTTATTTTTATTTTTTATTTTTTATTTTTTATCTGTTCTTTAATAACTAATACAAAAAGTGAAAAGGTATATAGTTTTCTTTTTTCTTTTCTTTTTTATTATTTATTTATTTATTTACTTACTTTATTTTTTTTTATTTTTTTTATTTATTTTTTTTTTTTTTTTTTTTTTTTTTTTTTTAATTATTTATTTATTTATTTATTTATTTATTTATTTGTTTATTTGTTTCATGTTGTTGTTTTATTAATACAAATGCGGTCAATAATTTTTGTATCAAATTATTTACATTTAAATCCTTTTCATTATATATATGTTATTTCTTAACAGCAGAGAAAACTATAGATTAACAGTAATTTTATTTATTTATTTACTTGATAATTAATTAAACACTTCTAACATTAAAACAAAGAAAAAATCTCCATCCTCTGATTATTGTTTGATTTTATTTATCAGGAAGTAATTTAGTTTATAATTATTTATAATTATAATTCATTTAAAAAAAATAAAAAATAAAAAAATACAACGAATACATACAAAAAAAGAAGAGATAAATCAAAAATCAAAA
>CM022665.1:40288651-40293651 GCA_012295275.1 Chrysomallon squamiferum | reverse complement strand
AATAATAATAATTGTAATTGTAATAATAAAAATAATAGCAATTACAATAATAATTATAATAATAATAATAATAATAATAATAAATTTATAATCATATAATTTAATCAAATTTGAGGAACCGTTAAGAACCCAGCATTTCTGGTCACACTGTTTGTGCAGTCGAGGAACATGAACTACTGCAACATGAGCGCGCTTTTAGATTATATAGATGACTCCAATGGACCGAAAACGTTTACAAACTTCACAACTGTCATGAGTAATACTTAACACTCGTATCTGTCAAAATGAATTACAATTATTGCTCCCGTTTGCCGTCATTATATAAATAATATTCAGTCGGAGTAAAATTTAGATCTTATGTCATATGTATTTAACAAAAGAGTTTGTCGTCATCTTACTGGTAAAAAAAAAAAAAAAAAAAAAAATAGGGCGTGTCGGCAGCTTCATTTTGCATTTCATGGTCAAACGGCCAGTCCAGTAAGGGGCGTGGTTTTCTGTAGAAAGGGGGTGGTGCCAAGAGAGTGTTGATAATATTGTTGAGGTAATCGTTAGATTTAGCTACGATGGAAGAAATGTGAATATAACATGATACATGCGTGTACTTGTGTGTGTGTGTGTGTGTGTGTGTGTGTGTGTGTGTGTGTGTGTGTGTGTAAGAGCACGCAAAATGCGCGTCATTGTGGGTGTGGGTATGTGTGTGTTTGTGTGCGTGTGAAATATGCATGTTTATAATTATATTTACTATGATTGATTATTTACTATACTTTTAAATAGAAACAAAAATATAATAATGATGATGGCAGTAATAATAATTATTAGTATCATCATCATTATTATTAAAAATTGTTGCTGTTGTTACTACCACAACTTCTAGTAGCCATAGTCGTACTTATAGCAGCAGATTAATTAATTAAGTACAGTAACAAAAACAGCACCAGCAACAACAACAATAATCATAATAGTAATAATAATAATAATAATAATGAATATATAATATATATGTGTATTCACATACATAGATATACCTATATGTACATACATACATATATATTCTGAAAATGTTATATATTCCCGTTATACTTCGTGTATCAGTACAATAATAATTTAATGATAAAAAAAAAAATTGTCTTAATTAATAATATTATATATCAGCGATATCTTAAAACATGCATATTGTTTACGTCAGGTCCGTACTTAATTATAAATTTTATAATCAATATATTTTGTTTCGTAATGTATTGGCCCCCCCCCAAACATCACGTTGACCTAAATGTCGTCGCCATTTATAGGAAAACTGAATGGGAATTCCCCAACTAAAAATAACCATATCGTCACTTCCTCACACGTGCTATTATTTATTTGGTTTCGTAAAATATTTTCTGTTTTGCGAATTACAACAGTTAATACACAAAGCACATGTGCATATTTTGAAATAAAATAAAATTTAAAAATCATCTGTGCATATCTGATCAGACAATTCGATGTAAACTCAGTTTCATCGCGTTGCGAAATTCATCGCACGCTTCTGTCGAAACTGGAACACGTGGCCTACTTAAACTGTCGCAGCCGATTATATTTACCTCCCTTAGCGACAAGCCCGTACATGCTGGACCTGGCGATTTAAACCACTTTAAATACTTCAAGCGAGTTTCAGTTTTCTTTGTGTGGAAAGTGAATCTGAAATCAAGACCCGTTATGTCACTGGCAAGGTAAATCTGATTTCAAAACTTTATTTTATTGCATGCGTATCGTTATTTAGGGGAAAATAAGTTTAGTTTAAAGTGGCTTCACTGACAGGTAATGCAGGATTTTTCTTTCCAGTCGTAGCCTAGATTTCTATTTTTGTCATTTAATCATTGCACGCTCATAGTTTTGCTTTCTACTTGTATTTTCCCGCTGCGTGCTAAAGTAGCGTTTGTAATAACAGTCAGTAAGTAATTAAATATATCACA
This sequence comes from Chrysomallon squamiferum, assembly GCA_012295275.1. Lineage (NCBI taxonomy): Eukaryota > Metazoa > Mollusca > Gastropoda > Neomphalida > Peltospiridae > Chrysomallon > Chrysomallon squamiferum. The sequence goes on along the minus strand of CM022665.1, from coordinate 40,291,699 downwards.
TTGTCTGCGGTTTTTCAGTAAGTCTGAATTAGTTGCGTTTCGCCTTTCGTTATTTGTAAGGTCAATACCTGCATACATAAAGCTGCAGAACAGTATTGTAAACTTTGTTGAGGGGTATCAGTAACAAAATATTTCTTCTTCTCTTCTTAATATCGTATTTAGTAATTATATTTTATTACTTTTATTTTTGGAAAGGGAGAGAGAGAGAGAGAGATTTAATTTTACTCTAAACTGCAGTTAACAGAACACATTTAAACGTGTTTAATGATATTTAGCAGCATCCATGATTACTAATGTATGAGTGTATGAATCTAACTGCTAAAGTTGATGTTTAAGCTGTTATTCAGTATAATGCACCAAAATCTTGATACTAAAATTACTTTTAAAGCTTTTGAGATTCAAACTAGCAAACTAACAAGCTAACTTGTTATATCGAAGTTGTTTCGGAGTAAGCATTTTAATTAGATATTCACGCATTTCAAAGATTAATAGTATTCAGCTAACTGAATAGTCTCTGTTAACCAAATAATAATAATAATAATAACAACAGATTATTACTTGCGAGGGAAATCAGCATCAGAAATGATACCAAAATGATTTATATAAAATTTAACTTTCTCTTGTATGAATACATTCTTCAAAATATTATCCGAATGCACTTTTTCTTTTTGTGTACTCATCGCTATTTGTAAAACGGGAGAAACCATTTGTTCTTACTGTTTGTATTCGGAGACGCCCTGAGTCACGAATGCAGTCGTACCGTCGAGAAAGAATGCAGTGAAGCGTGTCAAATTTGACTGTTATACATATTTTATTTATCTGTGTAAATTAAATCGACCGATTAAAATCCGAGTTGTTGTATTTTTTTTTTTTTTTTTTTTTTTTTTTTCGAAATCTAGATAGAAAAGTTAAAATATAATCTCAGAAATTAGTTTATAAATTTGTATAGGGGATATAAATAAAGAAAGAAAGAAATAAGACGGAGTAAGGTAAAAAAAATATATACGTAAAAAAAAAAAAAAAAAAAAAAAAAAGGCGAAGGAAATATCTGAACCCCACAAATGTTTTTGCTTGGTTAGTCCTGTTAACAGCGGCGCGCTGTTCTGTAACTGTAACCGACATGCGATCGGTAGCGAGTGTCAGCGCGTGATCTCTAGCAGACGACGTGTTTATCCAGCAGTGATAAGCTTTCCAGACGATTAGAGAAGAGGCAAAAAAAAAAAAAAAAAAAAAAAAGACGACATAAATAAAATAAAGAACTATACCATGATAAGAATGTCTGTTTTTCCAACAGTCATAAACACGTGTCTGCATTTTAAAAATACCATAATAATCAATTTAAAGCACAAGGAAAGAAACAGAAATAAAGGAATAAATGGAACGGGCTGTAATCCACTGAGAGTATTCAGGATGATTCATACCATGCTGTAACAAAAGTTGGAAAGAACAAGTCAGAGAAAAAAGAAAAAAAAAAACAATTATAATAATAATAATAATAATAAAACTGAATAAAAGAATTATTATAAAAGTTAAATCTGGAACTTTCTTTACAGAATGGAGGCAATATCCGAAGATATGAGAATTGAGAAAGCTCTCGCTCTTGCGTTGGCAACAAACAAAATCACACCTTTACTGAAGGAAGAACTGCGGCTTTCAATAATGTCCAAAAGATTGGCAGAAGGAAAGGAAGAGCTAGCAGTTAATTTTGAAATGCCAAAGAAACACGAGGTATTCTTTATATCTATTTTTTATTTACATTGTACATACAAAGCTTTACCATTCCAGTAGCAAGTCTTATCTTGAATTTGTTATGCATAACAATAATTATTTATGTTATGACCATGATTATTATCGTCACCATAATCATCAAAGTTAGTAATATTACGAATTGTTGTAGTGGTGTTAGTAGTGGTCGTAGCAGTAGCAGTTTTTATTGTTGCGGTCGTATAAATATCGACACAATGTATTAGTAAAGGGATATAATAGTTTGTAATAATAATTAAACATTATACTAAATATCCATCAATAAATATACATACGATCATATCATAATTTAATACAAACTCTCACGGACCAAAATATCCTTCATGCATGCATACATACACACATAAACACAAACACACACACACACACACACACACAAACACACACACTCGCATTCACACATACATACGCACACACGCACACACACACACACACATACACACATGCATACATACACACGCATACATACACATATTTATATATAATTATGTACACACGTAAATACATACAGACATACATATATACCTACATACATACAAGCACATACTCACATTCATAAATCATTATTAAACTTGTGTTGTCGTTGTAGCTGACGCTGGACGAGGTGGAGAAGAGAGACCGACGTAAACGACAAAACAGAGAGGCAGCACGTAAATTTAGACAGAACAAGAAAATACGAGCTTCCAGTCTTGTAGAGGTAAATAATAATAATCATAATAATAATAATAATAATAGTAATAATAATAGTAATAATAATAATAATAATAATAATAATAATAATAATAATAATAATAATAATAATAATAATAATAATAATAGTAATAATAATAATAATAATAATAATAATAATAATAATAATAGTAATAATAATAATAGTAATAATAACAACAACAACAATAACAATAATATTAATTATTATTATAATAACATAATAATAATTATAATAATATAATAATAAATATAATAATAAAATAATTATAATAGTAAAATATATAATACAAAAATAATAGTAATAATATTAGTAATAATAATAATGATAGTAGTAGTAATTATAATAATAACAGCAATAATAATAATAATAATAGTAGTTGTAGTAATAATAATAAAAACAACAACAGTAATTGTAATAATAATCAAATTAAAATAATATAATAATAATAACAATAATAATTATAATAATAATAGTAGCAATAATAAAAAACGATAATAAATAATAAGTTAACAATAATAATAATAGCAATGACAATATCAATAACAGTAATAATAACAATAATAACAATTATA
>CM022665.1:40276151-40278651 GCA_012295275.1 Chrysomallon squamiferum | reverse complement strand
TAATAATTGCAACAATTGTTCCATATATCTATTCCAAAAATACATTTCATATTTACATATATACATGAATACGTGCCATTTTGTGAGTGAGTGGGTATGTGTACACACACACACACGTACAGAAATGATACAAATGAGACCCAAGTTGTATATTGTATGTGCATTTTTATCTATATATATATATATATATATACACACACATATACATAAATATATATAGCTATAATTTGTATATATATGTATATGTGTATATATACGCGCGCACACAGACACATATATATGTGTATCTATGTGTTTATATATATATAGATAGATATAGATACATGTACATGCATAATGTACATACACATACGCACACGTACATATATATATATATATATACACTTGTACGTTATAACCAGTTTTTAAGGGTCTAATAAAATTGACTTGGGGGGGCGGCTATTGTTGAATGTTTTCAACATTTAAATACTGAAACCAATTACAAAAGTACGAATATTAAAGTTTTTAACGAGATCTTGAAGAAGGCAGAACCTTGAGTACCTCAACAGTGACGTCATACCTATAAGCAGTCATTAATATGTCCCTGTAGTTTACTTATTATTTTAAATATTTACATCCTTTCTTGTCACCGTTTTATTGATTTAACTGATTTGTTAAAATAAAGTAGAGTAAAGAAAATAACAAATCCGCTATATATATATATATATATATATATATATATATATTTTTTTTTAAATTTAAAAATTAAAAAAAAAAAAAAAAAAAAAAAAATTTTAAAATTAAAAACAAAATTCAAAATTCAAAATTAAAAAACTATAAAAACATGAAAATTAATTAAGTGATATCAAATTATGAAAATATCAGTCATTATTTCATGTTTAAGATTTTCAAAATGTTTTAAATGAATTCTTATTTTTTCAGAAGTTCTAATTAATAAAAGTAATCATCTATCGAAGTAAATTTTAGATCTTTCATTAAAAACCTCAATTTCTCAGGTTTTACGCAAACATTTTGAATGTTTTTACACTTATATTCATAACATTGCAAAAAATATATATATTTTTAATAACCGTAATTTTAAATATCATTTTCATATACACTGATTCGGAAAATTAATTACTACTTTGAGAAGACATTTATCATATTGAAACTTATTAATATTATATTTAGTATACTGAGTATTTTGAATAAAGAACTTGAAAATTATTAATATTATATTCAGTATATTGAGTATTTTGAATAAAGAACTTGAAAATTATTAATATTATATTCAGTATATTGAGTATTTTGAATAAAAAACTTGAAAATTAAAATTATATTCAGTATACTAAGTATTTTAAATAAAGAACTTGAAAACTATTAACATTGTATTCAGTATATTGAGTATTTTGAAAAAAAACTTGAAAATTATTAATATTATATTCAGTATACTGAGTATTTTGAATAAAGAACTTGGAAATTATTAACATTGTATTCAGTATATTGAGTATTTTGAAAAAAGAATTTGAAAATTATTAATATTATATTCAGTATACTGAGTATTTTGAATAAAGAACTTGGAAATTATTAATATTATATTCAGTATATTCAGTATTTTGAAAAAAAAAAAAAACCTGAAAATTATTTCAGTATACTGAATATTTTGAATAAAGAACTTGAAAACTATTAACACTGTATTCACTATACTGAGTATTTTCTGAAATTAATAAACCGTCTCCATACGGTTTTATTATATCATCGTTTACTTAGGTCGGACCAAATAAAGACGGTAACTAGTTTTCAAAAGTCACCGTTTCAGTAATATCGAGTCACTATGACGAGACCTCACGTTAACATTTGATCTTCTCGGCATGGTTGCATATTTTCAGTTCCTTGTCGAATTTTGTTCCTTTTGGACAAACCATGCGAAGTGCTCGGAGGCCGCTGGGGTCGGCGGGTACACAGAGGTTGAAGTGGTCGCAGTCGTGGGGGTCACTAAAGATGCCAAGGCCCAAGCTGTCGCAGTCTATTTCGCCTAAAATATTAAAATATTATTGTAAATATGTAAAAATAGAATAAACAGATTTTATCTATACTGACGTTAAAATTGTTTAGGAACCGTTCGAAAGATTTTATTAGTAAAATCTTAAAATTTTTACATTAACATTGTTTATTAATTATAACTTATTTGAGTTAATGTTGAAAAGAATACCGTATTTTTCAGGGTTTTCGTAAGTTGGAAATTATTGTCGTCATTTACATACAAATATACAAACACACATGTATATACAGACATACACACATATATACACATACACAAACACATATACATACATACAAACATACGTGCATACATACATCCAAACATACCTACATACATGCATACACAAATACATACACGTGGATAAATATATATATATATATATATATACTCACATACACACACATGCATAAGATAAATAATATTTTAATAACACAAATTTAAATATATATATATATGTCCAGAAAATTTTCTGATGAC
>CM022665.1:40123651-40271151 GCA_012295275.1 Chrysomallon squamiferum | reverse complement strand
ACTTAGATGGAAAGATGGATGAATGGATGGACAGATGGATGGATGAATAAAGAGATAGAAAGAGTGATTTATGAATGGTCTGATGAATGACAAGAAGGATTGATAGATGGACTGATGGAAGGATGATCTAAAGAATGATTTCATGGATGTAATGTATACTAAGTCAGACAACAAACTGGCGAAACATGCAGATAAACTGAAAAACGGTCACAAGCAGATATTCACAAAGACACACACAAAGAGGCAAACACAATAATAATTATGTGTCTGCACGCAAACGCAAGTGTACATTTAACTTTCTGCTACCTCACAGATCAAATGAATGAAATATTAAGCCAGCGGTGCATTGGAAAAATGGCTTGTTCTATGATAACACATGAAAATATCACCTCCTATATTGTGCATTCTCAAGCCAACAGTGCTTTAAAACAATAAACAGCATAAACGATACAACAAGTAATGTGTTTAAAAACGTCCGAATACGTAACTCCAATAGAACAGTTTTAATGCGCATCAGTTCAAGACTTAATATCTTGACGAATTAACGTGTAGCATTCAAAGGCTCGCTTGCATATTCATATAAATACAAGCAAACAACTGAAAGCTTGGAAGCTGTGCTTAAAATGAATAAAGAAGAGATATAAAGAGAAAAATGCGACAGACTGCGTAAGTGATGAAGTAATGATGGTACTTGCGGTATTACAGTAAAAATTCGAGAAATTCAGGTGTGAGTGGGGATTCCAGAATAATAAAACCAGAATAATTAATATTTAGTTTATTACATAAGTCTCGAAACTAATGTTTAATGATGTTTTAATTTGTATCTTAAAAACCAGTTTATTTGCAGGTTTAAACACACTGCATGGAATTATTATTTGTAAAAGAATTAAATTTTAAGATCTGATAAAAAGAGATTATTATTATAATTTTTTTTTTTTATTTTTTCCTTAACTATCATCGACAGGAAAAAATGTCTAGGATATGAATTTCAGTCAAATATATTCCAAATTAAAATATTATTATTATTTATTTATTTATTTATTTATTTATTTATTTATTTATCAATAAATGCTGGCTGCAGAATGCTAATGGCGGTGAATAGTGCATTTCCAAATCTTACCAGATTTTGAATTTGATTTCATTTTCAAGTTGGGTACATTTTGAGATGGAGAAAGAATCTTCTGTGTTACCTTTTTGGATGTCGAAAAAATTGAGTTTTTCCTTGTTCCTTTAGAAGATAAATATTCATAATTTTAATCAGAATGAATAAATATAAATATATAACATTATCTAAAGTATGTAGCAATTTTTATTTCATTTAAACGGTTTTCATTTAAACGGCAGATTTTGAAAATGACGTTTCTTTTTTACATTTTCTTTTCTTCGTTTTGTTCGTAAAGATAAAAATCTTAGAAATCAATACTGGTTAAATTTTATATCAAAAATTAATTCGTTGGTTTAATAAACTTGCATTCACTGACGATATTTTAAATCGTGGAATAGATGTATAAGTATCATCAACTTTTTTGGTATTTATAAAGTAAGTTCTAACACTTAGTTTTATTATCAAAACCAAAAAAAATTAAACATTTGTGAGCTTTCACAAAATGAAGTCACAAAAATATATCAAAGAGAAATTCTCTGATAAAATGTAAACACAAAAGTAAAAACAGTCGTATGTACAAAGCCTGCATAATAAACGTGATAAATGTAAAGTGCAAACTGTGTAATTTAAATTTAAACGCAAAACACTATACCATGTAGATTTAAATTCAAATGCAAAAAAGTAATATTTAATTCATTACACTTAATCTGTAAACCAACTAAACACAGTGTGATCTGTAAAAAAATAATCTAGGTGCAAACCAAATATAATACAGTAAATATATCTTAGATGCAAATTAAATAAAAAGTTTAAATGTAGCCGGTTTTTATTAATTTTCATTGCAGCTGAAATAAACTGAATATTTATCATACATCAGATGCTGATACTTCATTGTGGTTATGTGATGGAAAGGTTCAGATCAAAATTAACGGATCTGTTTGCATTGAAGGAACAGTATATTAGTATTTTCCAGAAACTGCATAATTAACATATTACACCCCTCATCCATAGCATAGCAAATATCAGAAGTTTAACTCTGCGTGCAGTTCAGATGCAACATGAAGCTGTATATGATTGTTAGTTTTTGCGAAAGGCTTGCCAAGAACTGCCTTAAGCTTGTAGTAAGAAAGTGCTGGCAAAAAATGGTAAGTTTTGTTTCTTACCAGTTACAGATTTAGACTGAGGTTTTGTCTTCTGTTCGTGTTTAGATTCAGAGATTTTCTTCTCAGTTTTAGGTGTTGTGACAGTCTGTTTTCCTTTACGTCCTTCAGTAGACGAAGGAGTATTAATATAAACGAAATTTACGCTTGTTTTCGATTCATATTAATGCAAAGACATATTTTACTAAAATTATTTTTCTACGGCATTTAATACTGTTCATTATCTAGAAATTTAAGTAATGGGGGAAAGGGCAAATGAGATTTTCTCATAATATATTTTTTTTTACCCTTTTCAGTCTTCAATAAAATTTAAAAACTAGAACAGATAATCATTCAAAACTGCTGTAAATTTGTGTCCAAGCTTCTTGGATTTATATTCTTATTTGATATTATTTTAATATACCTACAATTCTTGACCTATAACGAATAAATAACTAAATAAGTGAACAACAGATAACAAATATGAGTATAAAACAATTAGCCGTGATAACATTAGCAAGACATGCACAGAAGCTTGGGAACAAGCAAAGTCGAAAGATTTAGACAGAAACTGTAATCTATTAACATTAATTTTCAGTACAAACATGATATTCGTTTCAAGCAATGAAACAAAGGTGAAGGAGATGATTAAAAGATAAACATGATAAACCAGCTTGAAGAAAACAACATGCTGAAGATCTGAATCATGCAGAAAAAGCAAATTAAGCACGTGCTTTGATAACAAGAATGTAAATATAAAATGAATAGCTAACGAGCAGGACAAAAAAGGTTTCAATATTTGTTTGTCTGACGGACAGTTTTGTCTTCGTTCTTGCATCATTATATTTATTTAAAACAGAATGGAGAACGTAGAGCAGAAACATCCCCAGAAAAAACCCACTAAATCAAATAAAAATTAAAAATAAGAATTATCACTGCATAACATTTTTTTATAACACTAACTTAAATGAAAATGATGTAGAAAAGAAATCTTATGAACCATTTATTCGAATTCACTTTTATAACTTGTTTAATTAATAGATATTAATTTATTTCAAGATTAAGTCGTATACTATTCTAAATAGTGTAATGCCAATAAAAGTATTGTGCACTGTTGCGAAAAATTCGATAGCTGATCTTACTAAGCCAAAAGCGCTTTGTGAAGGCGAATGAAACAAAATTTGCCTTGAAGCCGAAAACACCGTTAAAATTCATTTTCGTGTAATGTTTTGTGACCAGCACGTGAAGACTGAGACATGCATATGTTTTAATACGTCTGTGTGAGCAACGCGTGAGCAGTGAGACTTAGATATGTTTTATAACGTCTGCGTGAGCATTTTCTGAGCAGTGAGACATTATACGAATTCATAACGTCTGCGTGAGCAATTCTGTGAGCAGTAGTGAGACATGTATACGAGTTTATCACATCTTACCAGTAACTGTTTTAGATTCCTTTTTCTTTTCAGTTGCACCTTTAGCTGCATAAAAATTCTTTTGAGTTATAGTTTCAAGCATTGAAAGATTCTTGTCTGTTACAGTTTGGGGTGATGACGTTTTCTTGTTATCAACATCGTTAGACGAAGACTCCATCTTGTTTACAATTTCAGATTTCGAAATTTTCCTCTGTTTTATTATTTTTGACTGCAAAATTTTCTTCTGGTTTACAATTTTGCGTGGCGACATTTTCTTCTGCTTTTTATTTTTACGTGCCAAAGTTTTCTTCTGTCTTTTATTTTTAGCAGGCAATTTTTTCTTGTCTTTCGTAATTTTGGTCGATGTTTTCTTCTGGTTTTCTTTCTTTGCTGGCGAAAATTGTGGCATTTTGCTTTGACCTTAAGGATATAGATATAAATTTACAATGAACAATCGCGAATTTTTGTTTATCTTAATATAATTTAAAATATTAGTCATGCAAGATATAAACAAGATGTAAATTTGCCTTCAGTGCTCAGTAAGCTAACAGTAAAAGAAAAATAAAGACCAAAAGCATGTGAATACTGCAGAACAAGCACAATTTTTTTTTATCAAGAAAGCTTACAACTTAGCTAAATTAATTTCAACAAACAAAAGAAGTATAAATAAAAATAAAAATAAAAATAAAAATATACAGTCATTATTAACACCTGCTGATATTTATACCATTCTATACTCGCAGACACGAATAATATCAATATCGTATATATTATATATGCAATCGATGCAATACATTCCAAGCTGTATACCCAATGCTGTTAGGCGTATATAAATAGAATGATGAATGTTATACACCAACAAAGAGTGAGGGAGACAGAGAGAAAAACAAGCAGGAGACAAAGAATATACACACAGAAACAGAACGACAGAAATTTAGTGAAACAGCGAATCAGAAGGCCATGCAGCCAAAAAGAATGCAATGTACACAGTACGGAGAAAGAAATGAAATGAGTATTTGCGCTGCATTCTTAAATAAATAAATTAAATAAATATATATATATATATATTCATACACATACATGCTTACATATATAACTTATCTGATTAACAGAAACGTTAGTAAAGCATCTTTAGAAACAGTGCAAGTTTCTTAATATATAAAAAGCAAATGATCAATGCAGTAATATTTGTTTTCTATCTTTTCATGTCTGTTCACATATGTGTGTATTGATGCATATACATATATGTTATTTATTACATATTATTTTTAAGATATATCAGTTAAACATCTCCTGAAATGCTTTGCTCAGAAATAGCCGATAAACCGCAAAGAAGCTAGAATATAGTCAAACAAAATGCGCACTGAACAAAAGCTTATTATTTCAATTTTGGTGGAATACTGCAAGCCATAAGCGATGAAGAAGTCACATCTCTTACCGGACTCAGATTTCGGTTTCGTTTTCGTCTCAGTTTTGTCTTTTGTCGAAGAAGATTTTTCTGTTACAATTTTAGGTGAAGTAGGTTTCTTCTGAGTTACAGTTTTGGGTGTCGAAGCCACATGGCCTTTACTTGGGCCTTTGGAATAGTTATAAATATTATTAAGTCTTTTACAAATGATTCGGGACCATTTCATTCTACAGGTTAACATTATCTGGTTATTTTAATTTCATGACACATTTATTGGTCATTGCTTTATTACAGCACTTACGCTGCTTATTACTCTTAGTAGCAACTTAAACATTTCTTACCAGTAATAACTTAATTTATAATAAAAATGAAATACTTATTTATTTATTATTTAATGTGTATTGCTGCTAAATCTATTAGAAGTAACTATTTTAAATACTGAGCAATATATCGAACCACAGACCATAAGCACGGATGCTTCAAGTTAGAATGAAGTAAAGATAAAAAATCAAAAATACGACCATAAAATGATCACATAAAAATGTGCAAAAAGCTCACAAGCTTAGAATTAATGTGTGCTGTGCATTCAGGCAAAAATTTGCAAAAACGTACAGCATAGAATGTGTGCTAAAATAAACAAACTGATTTCTTAACGCTAAAGAATTCAAGCAATTTATGTTCAGTTCCTTTCATCTGATGTATGCAAGTATTTTTTATTATTTAGTTAGTTTCATTCTCTCTCTCTCTCTCTCTCTCTCTCTCTCTCTCTCTCTCTCTCTCTCTCTCTCTCTCTCTCTCTCTCTCTCTCTCTCTCTCTCTCTCTCTCTCTCTCTCTCTCTCTCTCTCTTCACTTTTCACTTTTTATATAGAACCCAATCTTTGCTAATAATAAATTACGATACTGTTGTATGTAATGTGCCGCAATGCCAGCAGTGAAACAATGAAAACACGCAGATGTTTGGAAATATTAGTAAAGCAAACAAGCTCTCTGGTTATGGCCACAGCAGAGCTAACCAACAACCTAAACATAGTTCGTAAGCTTCCAAATATTTTCCTGTGTGCAAGTTTGTTATATGAAAGTTAAAGCAGAAATATGTCAACCAATCACTTGAAAGCTTGTACGCTATATATTCACACTACCACATACATTTCAGAATTAAAGAAAATGCCATGAATCTGAAAAAGTAACTGTTAGTTTGTTGCTGCTTCAGTGCTTTTGTGACGTCAAAGCGGCGATGAAGTTAACAACGTCTTACCAGTTATAAATTTGGGTGGTTTCTTTGATAAGTTTTGGTGGAGAAGATTTTTCAGTAACTGAGTTGGACGAAGAAACTTTCTTCTCGGTTTCAGTTTTGGGTGGAGTTACTTTCTTCTCGCTAACATTTTTGGATGTTGAAAATGACGGTTTTTCACTTTTGCCTTAACAAAACAAATTAATATATGAGTTTCTGGTTTGACTCATAAGTTATTATTCGAAGAACAAATTACGGGGGGAAAAAAAGAAGAAGAAAAAAAAAGATTAAAAGTATCCTATTGAAAATATACAATGAAAACACAGTTGTATTCGTACACAGCTAAAATACCTTTAGAAAACCATAAACAGGAATATTTCTGATACACGTAAACCTTCTAATGTAATATAATAATAACTGTCGTGAAAATAAAGTTCTAGTCTCTAAATTGTACTTCAACTGAAATGAAAGCAATTTGTTAACAAAGCATACAAAACAGTACCGTGCTAGAAGAAACAAAAAGAACAGCTGCATATTATTAATGAGGAAAATAACGAAAGAATAGCTAGAAACACTGAAAAATAATACTACTGAAATTAAATAAACACAGTAAACTGCATTAAAAACGTATACAAAAAACAAATTTAAAAATTAAATAAAATAAAATTAGAGAGTTACATTTTGAACACGTCAGACAAGCATGGAAACTGAAGTCATATCACGTACAATAACAATTAAATTATGAATATAAGATATCATATCATACAATATATATATATATATATATATAAAACAAGAGAAGGTCGTTACACATTTTTCAGAATATATAGCACATATCTGAAGCTGAAACGTAATTCATAGCAATATAATTAGTATATTTTACACAAACAACGTACAGACAGACAGGTGATTGTTTTGTTAGTACCGTGCATTAATTTACGATAGAAATACGCATGCGTCAAATGCAACATTACTTTTGTATTTGTAACGAATAATACAGCACTAGGCTACATAAAACAATACATAAAACAAGAGAACACTGTTAATGCTCTGTGCTAAGTAAATTATATTAATTATAATGCAGCAATTCTTGTACAATGTCTGAAATAACAAGCGTTGTTTTTTATTAAGCAAGATTTGTGATGTTAGTTTTGCTTAAGAATAAAATATATTACGTTAAATCTCATTAACAGAGCTAATGGAACGTTTAATAAGAATAATTCCACATACAAAAACACACAAATGTATATACATTTGAGCACATTCACTGAAATAATATATATTATGCATGGTAAATTAACAATGATCATAGACGAACCATAAAACTAAAACAAACCATATCACAGAAAACGAAAACGAAAAGAAATCTACAAACATTTGAAACATGAATATCCTAAATACACCAGCAGTATCTATTTTATTTCACACGACTTATTTCATTCACTGCAACTAAACAACAGAAACCAGTACGTTTGTTAGTAAAAGCAATTGTGTGCAGATGTGTTTAAGTATCTGAAACAGACTTCAAGCTGGAAGCGAAAGCTTTCTGACTCTTCCACTTACCAGACACAGTTTTGTCTTCACTTTGGTTGATTTGGGTGGTCCAAAGATAGATTTTTCGCTCGAGCCTTTAGAAAACAAATTTTCATTCTCGATGTCAGTACATAATTTTAGACCAGAAACCTAACTCTGTCATCCTGTTATATTATATGACATAGGGCAAAGAGCTAAATATCTTATATTTTTTATTTCAGTCTCTGTTGGGTATATAACTGCCAGTGCCAGCAAAGTTCTTTCGTCAGCAAAGTACTGGTAGCATTTTTTGGTGACTAAAATAAATAGCGTTAGCCTATACTGCATTTTAGAGTAGATGTGAGTAGTAATACACAGGACGCTGATATATATATATATACATACAGAGAGAGAGAGAGAGAGAGAGAGAGAGAGAGAGAGAGAGAGAGAGAGAGAGAGAGAGAGAGAGAGAGAGAGAGAGAGAGAGAGGAGAGAGAGAGAGAGAGAGAGAGAGAGAGAGAGAGAAAAAGGAAAGAAAAAGCAAGGAGAGAGAGATGGATTGAGGGAGAGAGAGAAGAAAAGAAAAGAAAGAGAAAGAGGGAGAGAAAGAGAGAAAAAACAAATGAGCGAAAAAAAAAAGAAAAAAAGAAGAAACTAACATGGAGACAAAATAACAAAACAAAGATGAGGAGAGTCAAAACAAATAGACAAGAAAGGAAGAAACTAAAATCAGACAAAATAACAGATGAAGAGAGATAAAATAAGATTAAGAGATTAAGAAACAGTCGGAGAGATTATAATTTAATACGACTATGATATAAAAATAACACACAAACCTGGTTTTCTTGACGATTGCGATGATGATCCTTTATCTGTCACTCTGTTACTACTTTCCCCTCCACTGCCGCCTCCAGTAATACGTCCACTACTTCTTCCAACGCTTCCACGACCACTGCCACGACCACTGCCACGACCACTACTACGACCATTGCCACTACCACTGCTGCTGCCACTACTGCTGCCGGTTCTACTTCCACGTTCTATGATTTCACCAACACTTTCGATTCCTTTGTCACTCAGTAAAATTTCGTGAACGGTTCTGATGAGTGGGAAAGTGACCCCGCCACAGTGACCACCAAAGTCGTCCATCTCAACTGACCACAGGAACGCACCGGCCAGGTCTCTTTGCATCACATTAACAGCCTGAAATGTGTGAGATTTTTTATTTATTTATTATTACTACTTTTATTATCATCATCGTCGTCATCATGATCGTCACCATCATTATTGTTATTTTTAATTATTTATTTATTTATTTTTTATTTTATTATTATTTTTTTTTTTTTTTTTTTTTTTTTGCTATCAAATTAACTATCTAAATATGAAGAGAAAAACAAAACAAAATAGAATAGAAAGAATAGAAAACTACTGTCAGGAAAACGATACTGCATGATTCTACAAATATCTAAGTGAAAACGAAAATTATAAAGAGTTAATATGTATGTTCTACTGCAAACGGTCATAGAATAATATTAGTATGTGATCAGTGATACTGAAGACACCATAGTATTAGCAAATGAAATGCTTACTTTAAGTGCAATACTGTCAGGGGATTCGAACCCAACCCATTCACCTTCGCCGTGACAGAAAGGAACCTTCTGGTCTGAGATCCACTCTACTTGCCAGTTGTTGTGTTGAATTTTCTCACAAATCTAAATTTAATCAAGTAAAAATAATTATTGTATTTTTATTCTATATTGGCGTCTTGAAACTGCTTCAAGAAATAAATACCTAAAACAAAGCTAATGAGACATAGATTAATTTTGACTAAAACACGTACTAAATACTTTTTTCTTTAAAAAATAAATAATAATAAATATACGGTTGTAAAATTACTGATTTATAAAGCATCATAAATAATTATTTAATATATATATGGCATTGCACTTATTTTTTCACATAATACATACAACATACTGTACTCCTATGTCATCATAATAAATAATACATATAAATTAAACACTAAAATGGGCGTGTATGTGTATATAAATACACACAAACATACGTACATACACATACACATACGTACGTATATTACAGCAGTATTATATAAAATATATCAGCTGTATGACATCACACTCCCCGTATGTCGTCATAAAACACAAATAATAAACAAAATAATTCTACTGTTTTCTAACACGAAATAAAAAAAAAAAAAATAAATAAATCATTACTTCGTAAAGAGCTAGTATCCCGGATTCTCCTGTGTATTTTCCTTTTTCATTTCCTCCTTCGGCTGGAGCACGAACTCCGTTGTTGCTAGGATCTGCGAGTTTCCAGCCCAGTCCGTACGTAGCCATTCCGACGATCATCTTAGACTTAGGCACACCAAAGTCAAGCCAGTAAGAAATCGACCATTGCTGAAATACAAAAAATGTAAGGATTGTTATTTAAATTCATTTATTAAAATAGACACTGAAGCTGATTTTGTAATCAATTTTCAATGATCCTCCTAAAAAAAAAAAAAAAAAAATTAAAAAAAAAAAAAAAAGCTTTTCTCGATCTATAAAAATGCATAGAAGGATGGCAATAGTCTTTCCATTCTTAGTTCAAGAGTTGTGCTTTAGATCTCGAGATATAGGGATCCATGTAAGTATGGCGTTTTTATTATTAATTGTTCAGGTCTCGAGAAATGGAATAGTGAAATATCTGCCATATGTTTTTAAAATACGAACTCAACAAGAGCTTTAGTAGACCTCTTTAACTCTGAAGCCTTCAAACCAGTTTGTTTTTGTTTTTGTTTATTTCTATTGCAAGATGTTTTTGTTGTTTCGAGATTTCTTTCTTACTTTTTATTTTTTTTTTTTTTTTTTTATTGCTCACCTGATAAAGTTCTCTTTGTTCGCCTTCTGGGTCCAGATGGTGGGGAGCAGAGGACTGTGGTGACCTGTGGAGTCTTCCCAGCCAGACCCGTGGTAGTTGTACGTCATCAGCAGCATGTAGTCAATGTACCTGATAAGTTAAATGTCTTCGTTTAAACATCTACATAGACACTTGCACAAACATGCTGGCGTAATGATATAATAACCACAATTTATTTATTTATTATATTACTAATATTTTTATTTATTTATTTATTTTTTTATGTACGAAATTAGAATACATTTTTAGAAAATACTGTAAGAAATGGAGAAAAGACTTGTAGAATATGGATGGAGAGATGAATGGAATGGAATAAATCAAAGAAATAAATGATTAAATAAATGAATGAATGAATCCATAGACTAATGGATGGTTGAATTCACGAGCAGTTCAGCTTTTCAAGTATTTGTGTGTTAAAACAGTCTGTCAACAAATCTAAATTTCTAAATTTTCATACAGATACGTCTCATCCGAGGTAATCGAGACATTTTCGCAAACGTTAACATGAAACAGAAACAGAATTTCCTCCCTTTAAATTCCGAGAACCTCTGTTATGTTCTGTTTTACAGTCTCTGGTTCTTTCTGTCTGAACTTACTTGTGAATCTTAGAAGGTTCGTATGCCTTGCTGATGTAGAAATCACTGGAAGCAGCTGCCAGAGTCAACATTAGTTTTTCTTTGCCTGATATAGACGCCTCTTCAGCAAAGTTTTCATACAGCAACTGTAAATAAATATCAAATATTTTCAAATTGTATTTCAGTTCGTGAGGATAAATAGTTTAATTACCTCCCATATACTTCTACATTTTGTTTAAAGGGAAAATCATTTTTGTTGTAATAATAAAGCATGGAGATAAAATAACGAGAACAAAGACATATACTTTCATTTTTCTTTTTACTGTGATGTTATATCATACACAGAAAAAAAAAAAAAAAAATAATACATTCAATAAATCTGTTCTCATTATCTGTGTTTATCGATTACTGATTATTTTTCTCAACAACAGTATTAAGCATGAACAACACATCTGTTTATTAATCAACGTAATTTATATATAGTGACTCAAATTAACATTAACTAGTATCAACTGACGTTTTGTCTGTTACGAGTAAGTATTTATGTTACACAGATTCATCAATCAAGAGTAATTAAAAAGTAAACATACCCTCATCAGTTCAGTGAACTTGTACTTGTCATTAACAGTGCTTCCTCGAATTCCTGGAAATTCCCAGTCCATGTCCAACCCATCAAATCCATATCTATAAAAATTAAATAAATAAATAAATAAATAAATAAATAAATAAATAAATAAATAAATAAATAAATAAATAAATGTACAAGAATTACATCGTAATTACATATCTTGTAGTTACAAAAAAAAATCTATATATTTCCACATTATATTTACACACAGATATACACACACTAATATATATTTCAAATCCATATATAAAAATAAGTAAATAAATATACTGGAATTATATATCATGTACTTACAAAAAAAACCCTATATATTTTCACACTATATTTACCACAAACAAACACACATTAATACACAGTTCTAGGAACACACGCAATCACAAGAACAAGAAGGAGATGGAAATACTTGTACTTACTTTCTGAGGTATTTTACAACGTTGGCGGTCCAGATCGTCATAGATTCTGAGTCTTTGATGACGGGTATAAATGGTTTTGATCCGATTTTCCATCCACCTACAGCCAGCAGAATTTTCAAACTTGGGTTCGTTTCCTTCAGCTTCATAGTTCTAGCGTAGAGCCCTTGAGAATTAGACAAATAAAAACTTTAAAAAATTCAAGAATTTTTTTTGTAATAATAACATTGCTCTTCCAGTGAAAATAAATAAAGAAAGAAAAAAAAAAGAAAAAACAAAAACATAGAAGCCGTAATACGAAGATTGATCAATTATAAGAGTATCTTTTTTTTGTGAAAGAGATATTTTAAAAATGTATTGTTGTTAGTTGTTTGCCATCTTTATGTACGTATTGGTGAAAGTGTGTATGTATCTATGTATGTATGTATGTATGTATGTATGTATGTATGTATGTATGTATGTATGTATGTATGTATGTATGTATGTAAGTATGTATCTGTGTATGCATGCATGCAACACACACACACATCTCTAAGACTGCAAACAGAAACGCCTATGCCATCACGAATTAAAATTATAACTATTTAATCCTCATGTTAATTCGGGCCAATACAGGTGACACAATGCAAACAAATGTACGTGATGGCACCGCTAAACACGTTTTAAATCTCTTTTACTGTCTGCTACACTCTTCTCAAGTGCACTGTTCTCCCACGTAATGTAATGTTAATGTTTGAGGTCAGTAGGTTGTTGGCGTTGTGACTTGCACTGCAAAATCTCTTCAAAGAACAAATACGAACTAATGACTTTCTGCTCTTTGCCAAAGACATTATTGACAAACGTGAGATTTTCGTGTGGATTAGAAAAGAGCCACACGATAATCTGTTTCTTTTAATCTGGTAATCTGTGCATAATCCAGAACGACAAACGTTGTGAAAAGGCTGCGTTAACCACGTTTTTGGAAGCAAAAAGCGAATGTAAATTGAAAAGAAAGCAAACAGTTGAATTTTAGATTTTTTTGGAGAGCTAAATAAACTTTAAAATTCCAAATAATCACTTTCCTATAACTCGTCATCATTTGCCATAGATAATTAAAAAAAAAAAAAATAATAATAATAAATAAAAATAATAAACCAATGAAAATAAAAATAAATAAATAAATAAAAGTTTCCACATAAAACAAAAATTCATATAAACACCAAAACATCATTATCACTGAGAATCATTCTTAGCCATCATCTTTATTAACTTTCGTAACTTCTCCTTTCTTTCTCTCTCTCTCTCTTTCTTTCTTTCTTTCTTCTCCTTCTCCTTCTCCTTCTTCTCCTTGTTCAACTTAACACATTTTCTAAGACAAACAGAAGACAGCGCAGACGGAGACAAAGGGACTTGGTGACCCGCAAGCCGCTATATGAATTGTGTACATACCATCAGGACCCAGATCATTCCAGTTATTTGGCTTCAGGTCCTTGCCATCCTCCGTGATGTCCACAAAGGCAAATATGAGATGTGTACAGATGAACGGATCTATGTGTTCAGGCCAGAACTTGCCAACGCTGGGTCTTCCATTAGCCGAACTGCTGTAGTAGCAGAATATCTTTTTACCTGTAGTACCTTGATACGGGACAGGTTCTGAAAAGAGAAAAAAAAAAATATATATATATATATATAATGATATTGATGATGATGATGATGATGATGTTTATAAATAAGTAAATAAATAAGGATAATGATAATAAAATAATAATCATAATCTTAATAATAATGTTTTTCTTATTATTCAGCACTACTGTTTGAATACTGCTACAAGTATGTCTTTTATAAATGATGATGATATTTATAAATAAGTAAATAAATAAGGATAATGATAATAAAATAATAATCATAATCTTAATAATAATGTTTTTCTTATTATTCAGCACTACTGTTTGAATACTGCTACAAGTATGTCTTTTAGTCAGTTATCATCATCATTATCATTTTCATTATTATTACTACTATAAAAGCCATTATTTTATTATGGTTATTATTATTATTATTATTATGAGTAAATGGATTACAGTTCAAAGGTTAGAACAGAGGTTTGGGCTGTAACAGGTTTAAGAAATCAGTTTTTTCAGGACTGTTGTATAAAAAATATGGTATATACTTTCCTAAACATGACAAGACACATATAATACATGTTTTACATATAAAAATAATTTAAGAAATGGCAGCGTATTTCCTATCTCGATATATTACACAGACAGCAAAGATTGGTTTCTGTATAGAATGAGAGAGAGAGAGAGAGAGAGAGAGAGAGAGAGAGAGAGAGAGAGAGAGAGAGAGAGAGAGAGAGAGAGAGAGAGAGAGAGAGAGAGAGAGAGAGAGACGGTGATAATAAAAATAAGTAAATACATAAATCATTTTTTGGAAGGTAATAAAATATCTGTCCATTTTTTTTTTTTTAACCGGTTTTCAAGTTATGTTAGTTTTAATTTATACTATAAAATTTGATTCTTCAAAATCTGTATTTTGCTAAAAATGATAAATCACAACAGTAAATAAATTTTACCAGAAAAAATCTTACCTTTTCTTCTACTCGTTGAATTAGAAAGGTGAGTGGCGTGTACAGCTCCAACTGCTGTCAGTAATCCTAACAGAAATGTAGAAACCTTCATCTTTCTGAAATAGCAAAAACAAACGACAATCCAGTAAAATGTGCGCGTGACACATATTTTCATAATCCTTTTAAAGATGTATGTATTATTTAAATAGTCTTTGTTCAAATTGAGCTTCTGTAGCATGTAATGTAGTGAAGGAGTCTGGTTAATTGGTTTAATATATTCCGATAGATTTCGCGTACTTGGGGTTTTAAAATCTCGTTCTGGATATCTAGGTTTCGTTCTTCTTCTTTTTTCTCTTCTTCTTCTTATTAATTTATTTATTTATTTATGTCATTTTATTTTTTTTTTTTTTTTTTGTTTTTTTTTTTTTGTTTGCTGTTTACAGAAAATATATAATTCTAATCCAGTTCTATATAGCACTAATATTCAGATTCATACTATTGTAAAATTCATTTCTAAAATTTAATTAATTTCTTTAACACGTTCCAGGAGATTACTGAAAATATACACAACCTTCGAAATTCCAATTTTTAAAAAATATTCTTTTTCTTTAAATATAATTATACCAATAGCATATACATTCTTACACTTCTAAAATCCTCTTCGAAACAAGATTTATAAAAAAAAAAAAAACATCGTCCATCTTTTAAAAAATTCGTCACCTTCGTTTCCTAAACAAACTGTTTACAACGTTGCATTTGCCATGATGATGGTGGTGGTTACCCTCAATTTTTTGAGCCTCTAGATCATTGTGTAGGTAACAGATTCAGCGTCGAAAACCCGCGAACACAAAAATGTCATCTTTTTCAAAAAGAAAGAAGTTTTCTTCGACGACTTTTTGCAAAAGAATGTTTTTCTCTCTCGCGTTACGAACTGTGTGTGTAGTAGCTTGGTCTCAAACTTGGCCGCCCTGTCACCGTCGTGAGTCAGGGAGGATGTAGAGACACTGAAAATCTCGAGATCGTCATGTTCTTGCGTGACTGGCTCGGACAGTGTGAGGTTAAAATCTAAACCAGTTTGTGGGGGGAAAACTTTAAAAAAAAGACTGATAGGATACGATGTTGTCGACGTCGTCGTAACAGACGTTATGAAACCGGATACTCTTTTTTAGTGTGTGTGGGGGGAGGATTTTTTTTTTTTTTTTTTCGAATAAAAATAGTTTTTTTTTGTTTCATCCTTGACGCTAAATGATTTGTAGGTTAAGTGTAACATTCTTATTGGGAATGTGACTTCCTTAGCGGAATCATCATCATCATCATCATCATTATCGCCAAGAACATAAATGACGTCGTTATCATGAACAGTAGAATAAACATCATCATCATCATCATAACTAACAACAGCATAACCAAAATCATCATCATCATTATCATCATCGCCAACAGTTGCATAACTACCATCACCATTATGATCGCCAACAAAAGCATAATAATGATTAACATCATCATTATCATCATGATCAGATCTCAGATTAGGCAGATTAAAGAAAGACTCGAAAATCTTATTACATATAGAGAACATCGAAATATGTTAACTATTTCATTTTCCAAATATGGTGTCAGTGTCTGATTTATAAAAGTGATAGGTTCTGTCCACTTTGGTCGACGATGCATATAATTTTTATTTTGTTTTAAACTTATTACTTCGTGTCGTTAATAGGGAATTAATAGTCCTTACATAAATAAATAAATAAATTAATTAATTAACAGATAAATAATAAAAACAGCAATGACTAAACTATTATTATTATTATTATTATTATTATTACATATTTTTGTATGTGAGTAAAAAATAAGTTTTATAAATCAAAAGAAGAAAAAAGAAAGAAAATAAATAAAAATAATAAATAAATAAATAAATAAATAAAAATGAATAAACAAACATTTTGTTGCTATAAATTAAAATAGTCTTTGTCCACGGAGATCCAGGACAAAACAGTATCAAAAGATTCTGCCATTTTGATTTCAAATCATTGCTCGTGCAAAAAGAATTAATATTTCAATTTTTTTTTTTTTCTTCTTTGACAAGCTGATCGTTTCTAACTTTAAATTCGTTTCGTCTCCTTCTTTTCTTATCTTTCTTTTTTTTTTTTTTTTTTTTTTTTTTTTTTTTTTTTTTTAATTTGTTTGAGTATATTTTTTTCTTTTCTACCAGTCATTAAACTAATCCCGAATCTTGAAAGATTCGTGACTTTCAGTGAGGCTGAGTTGACATTCTTCAAATATGTTCAGTGAGTTGCAACTGTTTGTGTTCTCTCTCCAAAACCTTTGTCCTGCACGACGTCGTGTGAATCGGCCACAGATCTAATATATGCACATGCATCTGTCATCACCATACAACGACTGTGTCAACGTAAACGACGTGTTGACACCTGCATTCCGGGATTCCTATAAGCATTGGCTTTACACAAACCAAATTTGCACTGTGAGAAATTAAATTATTTCTTCTTCATTAAATCAATGTTGGAGGATAGACTGTGACGTTTTTACCCTTGACGGAAACAAAAGACGTTCATGAGCGCAATTGTTTAATAATGCTCTTTGGCAGAGAGGAATTTTTTTATTTATTTTTTTATTTTATTATTAAATTTTGTTGTTGTTGTTGTTCATTCTTTTTTTTTTATTAATTATTTTTTTTCTTTTTTTTTTTTTTAAGTTTCGTTGTTTTAAAAAAAAAAAAATTTTTTAATTTTTCTTCTCGTTTTTTTTTGTTCATCTTGTTTTTTTTTTGTGCAGAGTTTTTTTTTTTATTCTCCTCGTTTTATTGTTCATCCTTTTTTTTTTATGTTTTTTTTTTTATGAACGCTGTTTTTGACATTGCCTTTTTGGTCACTCTGTGTGTTCTTGTGTCTGTGTATGTGTCTCTGTATGTCTATGAGCGTGCATGTTTGTGTGTGAATATCGTGTTAGTCTGGTGTCTGTGATTTTTTGTTTGTCTGGTGTCTGCATATTTATTTATGTTTATCTAATGTTGTGTGTGTTTGGTGTGTATATGAGTGAGTTTGGTATGTATGTGTGTGTGTCTTTGTGTTTGTTTAGTGTGTATATGAGCATTTTGATGTTTGTCTGGTATATAAGAAAACAAACAGCCTCTGCTCACTTCATCATCACCTACAACAACAGCATTTTCTTGTAGACTGTAATGAAATATGTTAACAAAGTACAAGAAAGTGTTAATAGTATTACGTAATCGTGTTAACAGGCTTTAGAAGTTCACAGATAAGACGATTTCCAAATCGTGATAGAGTTTCCTTAACACATTACAGTCTTAAAACAGAATTTATTTTCTGGCCTTTTTCCTCGTACAGAGCAATTAACCAATAATTTCATTCATGTAATATTAATTATATATATATAAATGAACAAGAAACTTTGCAGACTGCGGGCAGCTTTAATAATTATCACAATACTGAAGTAAAATTTTAAAATAAATAAATAAATAAATACAAATTTTAAATAAATTTTAATGTTTAAATTAAAGTTACAGTTTGATTTGAAATCAGGTTTTATAGGCTGCCGTTGATAACCAATTCATATAAGTGAGGAGTAGCTATAATAAATTATATTAAACATTGTTTTTTTTTTTTTTTTTTTTTTTTTAAATCGGTTACGGGAAATACAAAATAACTCAAATAACTTATATGTGATCACCGAGAGACTCAGTCTGTTAAAAATAAAACATAGATTTACGTATTAATGGTCGCAGGATCTGCTCTGGTTGGTCTACTTTTCTTTAAAACACTTAATGAAGCAAATGTATCAGAAATCCACGATTGTCCATAAGAATGCTCGCTTTGGGATAACCTAGCATAATGCTAATGTTATGAAATTTATATGTAATGCGAATATATTAAGAATAATTTGTATATCTTTGTGTCTTTTTCAAAAACTTGAATCCAGTGTGATGGAACTAGTGAATAAAAAAAAAATAAATAAATAAAATCTGCCCGTTACTCGTCAGTCCATCGTAAAAAAATTTTTCTGAACTGAATAAAATTTGAAAATAATTTTTTTTAAATTATTATTTCTTATAAACTGTTATTGTTTTTTGTTGATATGGTATATAGCTTTAGACTGGCTGTTGCAACAACACATACAACAATATTTTAATAATATTATTAATAATAATAGTAATAGTAATAAAAATCCTAAAAACACAACTTGTATATATTTGATGGCATTAATTTTTGAGAGATAATTGTGAAAAGGTAAACTATAATTATTCCCTTTTCAAATTTTTCTTTCTTTCTGTCATTTTTTAAAATTAATTATGATAATTAAAAAAAGAACATTTTTACTTTTGTAATAAAATGTTCTTGATGTTAATTATTTAAATTTTGTATGCATATTTTATTTTATTTTATTTTATTTATATTTTTATTTCTCCATAGCACATACAGTGTAATATGTACAACTTATACATGTTAATACAACAAAATATGAAAATGAATTAATCTGTTTAAGCACGGAATTCTGCTGATTAAGAACAGTGAATCAGTTCATCAAATGTTGTAATTCTTACTAGTAAATATTTAAGTCACATAAATACAAAGCATATGTTACTGTAACAAAGATACATCAGTACATAATGAATAAAAAAATTAAAAATTAAAAACTGTAATATAAATAAATGAAACCTACACATATTTAAGGCATTTCCCTCCGTAATTAATTCTAGCAAAGCTCTAGATTATAATATAAACCTATTTTATTTTATTGTTATTTTAATATTTATTGTTATTGTTATTTTATTTTAACAAAATTAACAATAACGATAACAGCATTTATAGGACAACAATCTTTACAAAATTAAATGAGTATGTACAATTATAATTAAGTTAAATTTAACTAAGAATATTACCATAATAGATTCTTGAAATGATTAAACGATGATTTACGATATTTTATAAAATTAAACTTAAAATTTTCTAAATAATATATTTCATTTGTAGTACTTATACGAAACAAAATTTTAGCCGGAAAAAAATATATAAATATTAAAATATCATAAATATTAAAAAGTTAACTTTTTTACAATAACAGTTAAATTTAATTTAAAATATTTCTGCAGAAAAATTAAATATTAATAAAAGTATATAGAATCAAGTAATAAAGCTTTTACTTAATTTTTATTTATATGATGTACAAGCAATACCTCAGTTAAAACGTGTCAAAAACGTTACAATTAAATAATGTTTTTTTCTTTGTACTGTGTTATATTAATTAATACGGGTAGTAATTATTTCACGGTAATGTAGAATCATAGTTAATATATTTAATATTTAATATAACTAGTATCTCAGTAAAACATTCCAATACAGTAGATATAAAATATAGAATGAAATAAAGCGATTTTAAGTTTGATATTAATATTAAATTAAAATTGAGTCTTAATTAAATAAATAATAATAATAATAATAATAATAATAATAATAATAATAATAATAATAATGAAAGCAATAACCAGTTCAGTAAATTAAAAAGCATCAAACTACATTATTTTAAAATTCAGTACTTAGTACTGAAACGAGCCATGACAACAGAAACTGTTACTGTAAGAAAATAAAACTGAATCAAGACGTATTAACACACTCACCTCTGCGTTCAGTTCCTCTTATCCTTATCCTAAACAATCGCAACGACGGCAACAACGACAACGACAGGTGCTGAGCTCTTCGAAGACTACGACGTGATTGACCTCATCGGTGGACGTCTTGCCTTTTTATGTGCCCCAGAATTGAACTCTTATTGGCCAGAACCGCAAGAAACCTTGGTTTGTGCAAATTGCAAAAGCAAACAAGATTTCCAATCGGAGCGAAATCCTCTCTTAGCATTCAGGTCTGTGGTATTCCAAGATTTTTATTTTTTTTATTTTTTTTTTTTTTCACTCGTAAGATTGACAGGATTTCGCTTATTTGGACAATGTATCCACTATTTAGCGATCTGATAAGCGCAAAATGGCCCGCTGTATTAGAGAAACAAACTCGGCTTAACACCAGTTAGAGGCGCAGCTTTCACTATGATTTCGAGTGCGTCGTGGATTTTTCAAAAAAGCTAAATCTCTCGCCTTATCTGATTATGCTAAGATAATACCTCGTCTTCTCTTTCTTTTTTTTTTTTTTTTTTTTTTTTCACTTGGCAGACATTTCCTTGAGATACAATTCACACGACTTTATGAATATAGTCCAGGATTTACCGTATCATTTTAAACCGAATGTCCGTATGGTGTATTTCAAATAAAGATTTTGTATGGTGTATATTTTTGAAACTTTAGAAAGAAATGTAGTTCAAATAAAGATTTTATATGGTGTATATTTTTAAAACGTTAGAAAGAAAATGTATTTCAAATAAAGATTTTGTATGGTGTATAGTTTTAAAACATTAGAAAGAAATGTATTTCAAATGTTGGTGTATATTTTTAAAACATTAGAAAGACTGTTGGTAATATATTCCAGATGAAGATTGTGTTCACATGTATATTTTTAAAACGTTCGAATATCCTTAACTAAAATAATATGCTCATGGTATATTTTTTATTCTTCAGAGAAAATATTTAAATTTTCGTTTGTACAAATGAAGATGTATTTTAAATAGGATTAATTAGCAATTTCTTTAGAGAAGTTTTCATTTTATTATTATTTTTAATTTAATTTAATCCACAAGAGATTTGGTTTTCAAAATGTCTTGTAACAAAAGACAATTTACGAGTGCTTGGAAATTTATTTAAATGAGTAAAGTTGGCTTGTTTTAAGTAAATAAATACAGATTCTCCTTTCGTATTAATTATTAAAGATATTAAATCGAATTAAAGGTGATAAAATATCTTATATATCACTATTCTTGCAACAATTAAAAACTGTTCTAAAAAAATTACATTTAATAAAGAAAAAGGTTACAGTGTTTTTATTAAAATGTGAAAACAAATGAAATAAAACGAAAAATAAAAATAATTATCTTATATTATCAAGACTTATTTTCATATGAATATATTGCTTTTATTGTATTGTTATTAGTGAAAAAGTAACATATGTATAAATCACTCATAACGTTAGAATTTGCATCAAAAAACAGATATTGGTAAAATTAATGGAAAAAAACGAAAACAAAAAAAACTAGGTTTGATCGTAGGAAAGATTTTGTACGCAAGTATTTGTTTTATTTCTATGTTAGCCCCAGTTTGCAATATAAAATACAAAGAAAATGATGAACTGCAGGAATAAATCATGTTGTTACCAATAACCTGATTTTGAACTTTTCTTAAGGAGGCCTGAAGTCAGTTATTTGTTTGGTTTTTTTTAGTATATAGTGAAAATCAAATTGTATAGTTTGGTACTTTTTCGGGAACTTGACAAAACTGAAGTGTATGTTTAACTTTTAAGTTATTTGTTTCTTTCACAATTGTCTGTTTTTCGGTCTTTCTTAACTATTTATTTATTTCTTTATTGTTTTGTATTTTGTTTATTTTTTCTTCATTTCTTTCTTTCTTTCTTTCTTTATTTATTTATTTATTTCTTTATTTCTTTATTTATTTATTTATTTTTGGTTTCGTTCGTTTGTTTGTTATTTGTTTCAACCGACATATACCTCTCTTTCGTTATTTCTCTTTTTCTTTTCTGTCTTCACGTTTTAGTAATTTTTTATAAAATTGGTCTAACTATCAAGACATTCAGAAAACTATTCCCAATTTGTCTGAAAATAGTAATTATTTACCTTTCTGTCTACATTTTGTTGAAGTATGTTCAGAATAATAACGTAACCAGTCATATCTTTAAATGATTCTTGACTATAGATGCGTAATGACGTAATCTGAAAAGTATCACAATTACAGACATTTTATTTTTATTTTCTTCATATCACATTCTCATTGTCTCTCTGAGAAAACAATGAAAGTTGTCTGACATAGAATAAAATACTAGCCGGCCTCTATCTTTTTTTTTCTTTTAAAAAAAAAAAGAAAGATTGTTGCAAAATTACTTACATTTAAACATTCATACATTTTAAAAATATATAATAATAATAATAATAATAATAATAAAACCTTTCTGCTGAGATCCTTACCAACGAGTTAGGGTGACCATTTGACCTTTAAAGATTGATGGGGGGGGAGAAGGAACTTTAACTCTGCAGGGTGAATCTCATCTACGTATGTCATTTTTGCAAAAGTTCCTGCCCAGGACACAGACTAACCATGTATCACTTCTAAAGGTTTTTAGAACTTTCCAGAAGGATCTTCATCATCATGCAATGCTAAAGTCATCTTTCTTTTTGAAATTATTTTGTCACAGATTCTTCTCTGTCTGTTTCTAATAACCCATCAAGGTTGCAAGGCAAAGAGGAACTAAATCATGTGCAATGGGACACACGAAGACAATGCATAATCGTTTTCTTGTTTCTCTTTGAGGTTAGCGCGGGATGACTTGTTCACAAAACTCTGAAAGCTCGGGACTGAAGTAACAGTCACGTGTTAATGCATACTAAGAATGTTCTGTTTGGTGTCACACAGAAACCAGATCGATCTTGGAACGGGTGCCATCAAGGTCAAGTGCAAGTATTTTTGCAACGTTGTCGATGACGTAATGCAAACATCTAACACCTGCCCTGATGTCGTTCGTTGTATGTCGACAACGTCTCTGATGTTTGATGTTGAATTCATCAGCTACGGAGGAGGCAGGTCGGGTTTGATGCGGCTTTTAACACCTGCGTTAGGTTGTGTTGTAACATGTACTTAATGTCAGTATACTAGTACGTGTGTATGTGTGTATGTACGTGTGTATGTATGTATGTATGTATATATGTATGTATGTATCTGAGTATGTATTGTGTAGATATATATATATATATATAGATAGATAGATAGACAGATATATGTATGTCTATATATATGTGTGTGTATACATATATGTATTTAAGTAGGTAGATAGGTGCATGTATGTTTGTATTCTAGTATATATGTATGTATATATAAACAAAACGATATATAGTTAATGAAACTGAGAGAATCGGAAACAAAATTGTTTTACAGAGAGAGAGAGAGAGAGAGAGAGAGAGAGAGAGAGAGAGAGAGAGAGAGAGAGAGAGAGAGAGAGATAAGACGAGTTTATACCATGTTAAACAACATTCCCATCTGCTCCAAATATTTATTCATTCATTCAAATATTTATTTACTTAATATTTTTTTATCTTGGCATACTATATAAAAAAAAAAAAAGAGATGTAAGTAATTTAAATTCCTTAAAATGCTTATCTTCTTATGACGGTATTTACATACGTTAATGAAGGAAACACGGAAATATATCATACTGGCTCAACTTTGGGAATTTTATTTTGTTAATTCTGTTCGACTTTTTTTTTTTTTATGTTCTTATCTTTTTTTAAATTATTTGTTTTGCTGAGATGTTTCTCAGTCTAAATCAAACAGAGAATAGTAAGAAATTAATACAGACGCTCATTAATTAATAAATATATGTTTTATTTCGCAGCTCCGAGTGATTTGCTGTAGTTTACCGAGAAGCGCAGAAAATTAATGTTAAATGCCTTACTTTTATAATTGTGCTTAAACTGATTGTAATGCCTGGAATTACTTACTGATACTGCACACACACACACACACACACACACACACACACACACACACACACACATACACACACACACAAAATAAATAAAAAGAAAAAAGATACTGGGAAAGTGTAACCTCACTATACACTCAGTTTTTATAATCTTCTATCACTTAATATTAACTAAACTTACGACTGTGTGTAAAAACTGACATGTTTTAAATAGATTGACTGTTTAAAAATATATTTTTCAGCAATTTTTTCTCTTTTTCTTTCTTTTATAATAATTCATATTACATTAATTATCCTGTCAGTAACTCATGTTGTTGTTATCATTAGCCAATATTCAATTTTATTATCTTTATAATAAGTTCTTCCCAGCTTTGCACAGATCTGATATGAGAAATCGGTTAATGTGTTCGACCCAGGCAAATATGAACGTTTATTGAATACTTCGTTGATAATTTGATTGAAGTATTACATTTTCGGCCAGTGACCATATGAAAAAAAAAAATTAAAAAAAATAAAAATCCTCATCCGTATTTTATATAAACATACCACTGTCCAGTGTTTGTTCGCTGACCTCTTTGTTTTCGACGCATCTTTATTTTTTTATTATTTTTTATTTTTATTTTTTTTTTTTGTAACATAATAACAGGTGCACAGCTATTTGTCGCCAACTCACCTCCGACTGTTAGAAGATTTTAATCTTTTTTTGCAACATTTTACGTAAGAAGCGTTAACAGTGAGCCGCAGAATTGTACAGAACAAATTCCTCTGCTACACTTGTAAGGGTAATACCCAAGTGAGAATCAACATTTTACCAGTTTTTAAAGAGTTTCTCAGTCTTCAGTCACAATTCTCGGCTTTTGGCGGCAAATTTTTCTTTCGCGTCTGGTAATCCCTCACATTGTTACGCTTCACTCTCCAAATACAGACGACAAAATGTTTTGACTGGTATTTTATCATTATCGCAATTTTGTTTTTGTTTTTTCTTTCTTTTCTTCCTTTCTTTCTTTCTTTCTTTCGTTCAAATACAGTTTTGTGTTTATCGAAATTCATTTCATGGCATAAATGTTTGCATGTTTCTGGAAAAGAATTCTGACTGAAACTAATCGATGATTTTAAGATGAAATTAGTTACAGATGGTGCAGTTATCAAACGTCAAATGAGCGAAAATCAAATAATATCAGTGTTTACCGTGCATTTTTATGATGAAATTTGTTTTTCTTTGAATCCACACACAGACACCTAGAGAAACTAAAAAAAATTAACTAAATAATGTTTTATTATCTTTTTTACAAAACGTTTTGATTTATTACACAAAATGGTTGTCATTGTAAATTCCTTTAAGGAATAACACACACACACACACACACACACACACACACACACACACACACACACACACACACACACACACACACACACACACACACATCACACACACACCCACATATACAAACACACACCAACACACTCACACGAATGCGTTTTAATACCTTTGAGGACTTAAACCAATTTAGCCACTGTAATCTCGTGTAAATTTATCAAACTGTGGACGGATCGTGTTAGAAACACTTTATAGCTTACTCCTCTACCACTCATGTATTTCGACAAACACCCACATTTCAGTGTAAGCAGGCGCTGTTATTTTACCAGGGATCTCCATCAGCCCGGAAACTGCCCTAGTTTCGTTTTTAGCAGATCCAAATCAATATATTTCACCGGATTAATACCGATAGATGTAAAGTACATTTTTTTTTTTTTTTTTTTTTTTTTTTTTTTTTTTTTTTTTAATTTTTTTTTTTGTAAGCACGAAATGAAGATGAATCTTTGTCAGTTATGTGTACGATAAATGATATATTATTATTTTCTGCATTGCTTAACTGATTGTATTTTAACTGTTATGAAATATCTGCTATAAACATATGCTGACACACTAAATGCTGTGGATAACGTGAGATCTAAACATGAAAACTGGTTTAAGTAGCTTTCTGCGTTGACCCCTCGAAACAATGTCTTATCTCACTATTTTATTAATTTTCATCTGCTTACCTACTTATCTACATATCCTTTTACTTATTTCTTTGGCTGTGTGTATATATATATATATATATATATATATATATATATATATATATATATATATATATATATATATATATACAGCCAAAGAAATAAGTATATATATACCTGTCTATCAGTCTATCAGTCTATCTAACTATCTATCTAACTGTCTGTCTGTCTATCTATCTATCTATCTATCTAACTGTCTGTCTGTCTATCTATCTGTCTATCTGTATATTTGTACGTCTATCTCTGTCTGATTGTCTGCTTATCTATCTGTATGTCTGTTTGTTTCTCTGTTTATGTATGTATGTATATATGTAGGTAGGTAGGTAGTACGTAGAAAGGTATATGTCGTCTATATATCTATTTATCGAGAATGTATGTCCGTATGTTCGTATGTCTGTCTGTCTCGCTTTCTGTCTCTTTCTCTCTCTCTCTCTCTCTCTCTCTCTCTCTCTCTCTCTCTCTCTCTCTCTCTCTCTCTCTCTCTCTCTCTCTCTCTCCATTCCTATTTCTGTTTCAGTCTCTCCCTCTTTCTCTCTTTCTTTCCCTATCCCCCCTCAGTTTATTTCTCTATCTCTATATGTGTACGTGTGTGTGTGTGTGTGTGTGTGCGTGCTGGTGTCAAAGATCATTCCATGTCTCGCATTTTCTTTTTGTAATAAATACATCCACTTGTTAATTAATATCACATAACCGTTCTGTGACAACGAGTGGTCAGATAACACACCAAGGTGTAAACAAACACGTCTTTCCTTTCCTTATTTGAAGCTGACAAATGTCTGGTCATTAGCAACAGTTTCCGGGACGACTCAATCAACAGGCCCGAACCTCCGAGACAAATATATCGTGTACATAGATAACCGAGGCTTAGTTTGACCGGAAGGAGATACATAGGCACAGATTACCAGCTGTCTGTTGACACAGATGACAGAAAACTTATTCAAATAACGGATAGACAATTAAATACATATTTAGTTTGGAGTTTAGAAGAAGAAAAAAAAAAAAAAAAAAAAAAAAAAAAAAAAAAAAGAAGGGAAACGACCGAACAACGTGAATTGTGTGTATAATATAGTTTGTATAAAGAAGGAAGGAATCATCGGTATTTTATCGTAGATTAAAACGGTCTTTATTCATATCGCAAAGTGTGTGACTTTACGAGATGTATCATTTTCGTCGTAAGAAAGAAAACAAATCATATGTACACATTCTGACGATGCGAAGCTTAGACTACATTAAAGTTATTTCGTTATACATGATCTATGTTTGACTTGGCTTCGGAAAAATGACATTTTTAGTTTATATACATATCATACAGAATAATAATAGGTACTTAGCAAATAAATTAAGCTGACAGTGACAATATTCGCATAGCTGAAATACTGTACTCTGAATCAGAAAACAATAAAGAATGAAATGAGAACAGCACTTAAAGAGCTTGTGTATTTCGTTAATACAGGCTATGAATTTCTATTCGTTTTTTTAATTTTATTATTCTGTAATAAGTTAAAACTACTTACTGAATTCAATTATGACTTCATTGTATTATGCTGTTTACCAAATAATTGATATGAACTTGTTTTTAATCAAGTCTTGTTAATGTTTTATATTTGGCATTGGTAATAGACAAGTTGCATTATAAAAAAAAAAATATATATATATATATATATTGCTTCTAGATACTTATTTCCGAATAATTCTTATACTAACTTGATAGATTTAATGATATACAGTTAGACACACACACACAAACACACACACACACACACAGAGAGAGAGAGAGAGAGAGAGAGAGAGAGAGAGAAAAGAGAGAGAGAGAGAGAGAGAGAGAGAGAGAGAGAGAGAGAGAGAGATATTTAAAAATTGAAAAAAGAAGTATTTTTAAGTAATTATTATAATATCCAAATACATCTATATTTCTATCTTTCTTTCTTTCATTCTTTCTTCCTTTCTGTCAGTCTGTCTGTATATCCATCTATCGATGTATTTCTCTTCAATCTTTCTTCAGACAGAATATTACATGGTGAATTAATGTTCTTTTCTGGATGACGTTTCTGTTTTTTTTTTTTTTTTTTTTTTTTTTTTACTTCTGTCTATCTTTTTTCACTGTTGTATTAACATTGTCACGTATATTTTAATATAACATTTGTTTTTTCAGAAATCTTCAAGCGAACTCGAAGGCTCCATCGGTACTCCAGCTCAAGTTTAAACATGCGTTGTGCTTAGCAGAGATTTCTACGTAACTGTGCAGCTTGGTAAATTAACTCCCGCACTCTTCGCAAATCGCAACAAGGTCGCAATTTCGCATTAACGTTTGTTTCCCTGCAGAGTCAACACGTACTGTGCATTCAATCAACACACCCAGCTCTCTGTTTGATTTACTTCACATATGTATGCATAAATATATGTCAGCGACGTCGCGGCATTGGCCAAACTGAACAGTTTTTTGTTTTGTTTAAAAGATCTTTGCCCCTTTTTTGTGTGAGATTTGTTAAACAACGTTGCAGCTGATAAGTTTGTTTGTTTTTTTGTGTGTGTCTTTTTTTTTTTTTTTTTTTTTTTTTTTTTAAAATAAATATTTGGGCCTATATCTTTATATTAATTACAAGTTTATATTAATTCTTCTCACGGACAAAGGCGGTAAGGTTAAAATATTTACATATATATAAATTCCCAGTACAAATGCACATTGGTCTATTGTTTGAATATATAGAGAGAGAAAGACAGACACGCTGATCTATGAATAAAATGCACGCATCAATCACTTTGTTTTATAGATATATTAAAAATTACAAACACAATTGTGCATACACACACCTATAATAACATATGTACGTACACTTCCATATTTATACACACGTGTATATATATATATATATGTGTATGTATGTATGTATGTTTATATATGTGTTTTTGTATGTACGTGTGCGTATCTCTCTCTCTCTCTCTCTCTCTCTCTCTCTCTCTCTCTCTCTCTCTCTCTCTCTCTCTCTCTCTCTCTCTCTCTCTCTTTTGACATTTATAGAATTATCCTGCTATTAAACAAAATAAATTAATATGTCTATATCTCTATGTCTGAAAGTTTTAAAAGTTAAGCATATTCGTATGTAAGGAAATACATGTTATATTAGTGTTTCCAAATATGGGTCGTATGCTCCACATGAAGACAATTTGAATATGATGTATTAAGAACAAATTTTTCTCATCCCACTAATGCCCGTGACCAAAACATTCTACCATTCATAGTAAGTAAATTATCCTTGAGCAGAGTTCCATTCATATTGATTAAAGTAAATCAGATTTAAAAAAAAATAATAATAAAAAAATAATAATAATAATAATTGACGGGTCTATATAATATTATGTAATACAAAATCATGAACTGATACATTCACTTAAAATGGGGCAGGGCCTGGTAGGCATTCGATCAGTGTGGACTTTTACAAAAAAATTTTACTTTGTCTGTGGCAAGGAAACGCAAATTGAAGGAATACGTAATGACAACTTCCTTATCAAACAGATACCAAACCCTTTTTTCCTTGTGTGTTTTCCATACAAACAAAAATAAACTGTTTTACTTGTTAGCGGAGACTGGTAACGCACACAGATGGTGTAAACAGCGGTATCTAACGGTACATAACGAGAAGGAAATATCCACATTATGTAATTGAAGATCGAAGTCGTGGCCTTACCGTATCTTTGTTGCTGTGTATGGGAACGCCCATAGCAGCTTGTAGCATTAAAGCTTTATTGACTCCTGTTTAGATTTTAACTCACACTGTGGATCTTTAGATTTTCAAGTGTTCAGTGTTAAAATTAAATACATACATATATACATACATACATACATACATACATACAATCATACTTATCTATATATACAAACACATTCACACACACAAACACACATACATACATACGTGCGTACGTACAAACATCCATACATGCATACATACATACATACATACACACATACATAGCAACATACATACATGCATGCATACACACACACACATAAACACACACACACAAAGGCACACAAAGAACAAGAAGAAAGAAGATAAGACGAACTTGAATAATTATTATTTTAATAAAATGGAAAAATCTGAATATAAATTCTTTGAAATAAGTCTTTCATTTTTCATTCATTTTAATTTCTTTTCTTTTTCATTTTTTTATCTTTTTTTTAAAACTGTTTCAGACTTTATAAAACAGATATATCAGCTAGTGTTACGGATGACGACAAATCAAAATTTAATATGGAGAAATACAGGAACACGATCATATGAATGAATGAATGAATGAATGCATGAATGAATAGATGTTTAAAGACACACCTGCACAACAGACATATCGGGCGTAGAGTGTCAGACAGAGATAACAAATCGATTGTTGATTTTGATTTTATTATGATGAGGACTGTGATGATTGTGATAACATTTACCAAACTGACTTTTTTTTTTCTAAATACCTGACATGATACCAGTAATAAAGCCAAAATGCTGGAAGCAATACAGCTGAAAATAGCGTCAGGAAAAAACTTTCATGATTTCAGGACGCTGGATAATTGGTCCGGTACATGTATTATCATTTTTATTTACCAACCAGAAAAATTAAAAGAGAAATAAAAAGAGAGAGAGAAAAAAGAGAGCTTTTCCTTTTGCCTGTTTTAAAATGTGGTTATCTATATTGTCTATGAAAATCACTTCATAGCAAATTCAAAGCTATAGGTGTCCTTCTTAGTTTATTATGTAACTATTACCTTTATTTAACGTTTTGCAGTATGAAACTTTAAAGTTTTACATATCCCAAATCATCGAAACCTGATGGAATATTAATGTTTCGGATGTCCCAAATAAGCAGGCTTTTCCTTTACAACGAATTTGATTTATCCAACATTCGATTTAACAGGAGACACGACAATGTAATATATTCATTTTATTAATGAAAGTGGTTTTATTATGCAATTATAGGTTTTTGTATCTTTGTTTTTTTTGTAACAAATTCTGTCCACCGTTTAAAACCTGGCAATTTAAAAAAAGGAGTTTCTTTCTTGACAAACACTGAGAGCCATTATTATCATTACCTGTTTCAAGAAGGCCTCAACTTTTTTGGTGGGGGGTGGGTCGAACTCTTCATTTTTACGGATCTCTGATTTTTCTTTATTTCTCTCTTTCTTTCTTTCTTTCTTTTTTAATCTTAAAACTTATGTTTATCTCGAAAAACTGACACTTACCACAGCGAAGGATCACCACCCTTTCTGATGGGCTGGATCCATCCTCGTCATGCTACAATTATTCTATACATGTTAAATGTTTGTGAAGAGATTTGATGTTTATTGCTTAATTCCCAGACGACGTTTTAAGCCGATCCGCATCGATTTTTTCCTCTCGGCCCTGGAATCCGTCCCGTTTGTTTTAATGTCGATTGATATCGCGGACTAAGAGCACGTGGATTTAAACCCACGTTTGAGTTATCTCTATGGGATTATTATTTATTTAAGTCACATGGCTTAAGCCGAGCGATATTGATGTGCTAGGGAAGAAGGGTGAAATATGGAAAGAGTGGAATGCCTTACCCCCCCCCACCACCCGAGACACACACCAAATGTTATTAGTAGTGGAATGTTTGAAATACGTTTTAACTTATTTTAAATTTTACTCACTTACTTACTTACTTACTTACTTATTTACTTACCCCATTTTTCGTTTACTTACAAAATTTATTAATTTTTTTTTTTATAATAGTTTAAAATATTTTAATATATTTATCGGTAATAATTAATTACTTTTCTAAAATGTCGACGCAACTATGCAAACTAAATTAACTGATAAATAAATTATTTTATCCATTAACTTGGATTTTTGTTTTGGTCTCAGAGAGAGAGAGAGAGAGAGAGAGAGAGAGAGAGAGAGAGAGAGAGAGAGAGAGAGAGAGAGAGAGAGAGAGAGAGAGAGAGAGAGAGAGAGAGGATTTAACTTTCCCAAATAACTATTATTACACAAACACATACTCAAAATTCCACACAGAAACACACACACACACACACACACACACACACACACACACACACACACACACACACATACAAAACGCAAACAAACAAACAAACAAATAAAGAAATCAGTTTAAACACATAACACTGAAACCGAACAAGAATAACCAAAACAAAAATTCATTTTGTTTTTTGTCAGAGCTTATCTTTCGCCCTTTCTGCCAACAACTAATTATCAGGAGACGTTAGAAGGTGACAAATTTAGCTGTCTCTTTTTCCAAACAACCTTGCACTGGGGTGACAAAATACGAAAATAGTCAATAACATTTCTTGTGGATTATTGAAAATCCTTGCTCAAATAAATGAAACTTTCATATTTTGTTGTTTTATTTCTTGCCTCACGGACTCAGAAAATGATATATGTCCTCATTCCTGTCGCCTTGGATTATTTTTGGTTTGTTTTTCTTTCTTGTTTTTCTTCTTCTTCTTCCTTCATCTTTCTTATTTCATTTTTCTTCTTCTTTGTTTCATTTTTCTTCTTCATTCCTACTTTCTTCTTCTTTCCTACTTTCTTCTTCTTTCCTACTTTCTTCTTCATTCCTACTTTCTTCTTCATTCCTACTTTCTTCTTCTTTCCTACTTTCTTCTTCATTCCTACTTTCTTCTTCATTCCTACTTTCTTCTTCTTTCCTACTTTCTTCTTCATTCCTACTTTCTTCTTCTTTCCTACTTTCTTCTACTTCTTTCATTTTTCTTCTTCTTTCCTACTTTCTTCTTCTTTCATTTTTCTTCTTCTTCTTTTTTCCTACTTTCTTCTTCTTCTTTCATTTTTCTTCTTCTTTCCTACTTTCTTCTTCTTCTTTCATTTTTCTTCTTCTTTCACTTTTCTTCTTCATCACCGTCTTCTTTCTTTTCTTCTTCTGTCATTTTTCTAAATTTTTTTATTCTTCTGACATTTTTCTTATTTTTTCTTCTTCTTTCCTTTTGTCTTCTTTCATTTTTGCCTTTTTCTTTCAGTTTTCCTCTTCTTCTTCTTCTTCTTCTTTCATTTTTCTTCGTCTTCTTCTACTTTCTTCTTCTTTTCTTCTTCTTCTTTCTTTTTCTTCCTCTTTCATTTTCTTATTATTATTATTTCTTCACTTTCTCCTCTTTCTTTTTCTTCTTTCTTCTTTCTTCTTTTTCTTTTTAAACTGTTGTTGGCGTTGATGCATATCAGTTTTATCGCACCCACGCACTACACTCAGTTCTAATTTAACATGAGACGCAAATACATCTTAGCGGCTCATTACGAACACAGATCCTTGGATTTCGGAGATGTACAAATATATAACTAACATCCTTACAAACGTAACTGTGTTTCAATCCATTCTTCTACACATGCACAAAGGCAAACAGAGATCACGTCTTTGTCATACTTTCACACGTTCGAAATAAACTTTTGTAAATAACAAAGCAGACGAGAACGCATGGTTTCAAAAATAAAAGATTAAATTTCGTGCGGGGAGTTTCGATGTTTTCTGTTTTTGTTCAACCTATTTCTTTTTATTGCTTATTTATTATATATATTTTTCATATATATATATGAATATATAAATGGCAGTCTTATGTATGAGTTACGTATGTGTGTGTATATATATATATATATATATTTGGCAAACTTTATAATTGATTGTGTATTTATTTATTGTACAGAAACATAGAACAAATATTCAGGTATCTCATTCTAAGTATAGTAAAAATTTCAAAAACGAATAAATATAATTTAATTAAAGCACGCAACTACATCAGTTGCTTGTATAATATATTTACAAAAAAAAATCAAAAAAAAATGGAGGAAATTATTAATAATTTGGCTTGTTAAAGTACATTTTTTAATGAATTTGACATCATCATTATCATCATTATTTATTTACATTTGTCACCTTTTTTTTTTTTTTTTGTTTGTTGGAATGCTTTTTGTGGGTAGATGTAGTTCTTTTTCTAATTATTATTATTATTATTATTATTATTATTATTATTATTATTATTATTACTGTTGTTGTTGTTGTTGCTGCTGCTGCTGTTGTTGTTTCTCGTCATCGTTTTCCAAGAAATAAATAAAGAAAAAGAAAAACTAAAAAAAAACAATTAAAAAATTCAATAAAAGAATAAAAATTTCTTTCAGTGTACAATGATATCAAATAATGCTATTTATTTGTCTAAATAGTCGTCACCTACTGTAAACAGTGATTAATCTTAAAGCCTTTTGGAACCTTAAACTAATGTTTAGAAAACATTACACTTCGGTGCAGATTTGGCGGCGAATAATATTTACATACGGGTCTGTGTGCACCAATACTCGACATTTGTAACAGGATTACGTAGTCGATGGCGCTGCATCTCTTCGATTACAGTCTAGCAGCCGGACATTGCCGATGATATTGGTTCCCTCACAAGCACTGCGAGAATTTGAAACACGAAAAAGGGATGAAATAAAAACAAAAATCTATTTTTGAACCGAAAACAGAGAACGGAATTATTTATTTTATTATTATTATTATTATTATTATTATTATTTGTTTTTGTTTTTTTGTTGTTGTTTTTTGTTGTTGTTGTTGTTGTCGTTGTTGCTGCTGTTTTTTAGCGGTATATTTATTAGAAACAAAATGTTAATATGCAAAATATACAGTTCTCAGTGACTTTGAATAGTGTCTGTGCACTAATGATGTTTGGCATTGTATTTTAATTTATTTTATTTTATAAATGTTTTTATCGAGTTTTTTTCGACTTACTCTGATCATTTTACAGTGTAAAATGAGGAACATGCATTTTACATTCGTAATTTTGAGGAATTCAACAAATAATACGAGATTCTCAAGTTTGATTTAAAATATTCAAACTATTACAAAATAATATAATTTTAATATTTAAATAATAATAGCAATACCACTACCACTACTACTACTACTACTACTACTACTACTACTACTACTACTACTAATAATAATAATAATAATAATAATATAATCATAATAATTAAATAATAATAATAGTAATAATAATAAATAAATAAATAAATAATATAAATAAATAAAAGTATGAATTAATAAATATTAAAAAAGAAAGAAAGAAAGAAAGATTGAAAGAGAAAGACTGAAAAGAAATAAATTGCAAAAACTAACGTATTGATCACCATATTCAAACACGAAACACTCACCTCGTACACGAATACCAAAATTACCCTCTCTCTCTCTCTCTCTCTCTCTCTCTCTCTCTCTCTCTCTCTCTCTCTCTCTCTCTCTCTCTCTCTCTCTCTCTCTCAAAACTGAACGTACTTACTTCACAAGACGACCCCTGACATTGTTTTGAG
Source organism: Chrysomallon squamiferum (assembly GCA_012295275.1). Lineage (NCBI taxonomy): Eukaryota > Metazoa > Mollusca > Gastropoda > Neomphalida > Peltospiridae > Chrysomallon > Chrysomallon squamiferum. The sequence goes on along the minus strand of CM022665.1, from coordinate 40,235,229 downwards.
AATCAATTTATCAAAATCTGTCTCTTGTTTATACTATACAGTAACCAGAGCAATAGATTTTTTCTAAACAAACAAGTAATTTTAAGTAAATTCGAAAGAATTCGTCTCTGTTTATTTAATTCTTTGAAATGTTTTATTTTGAGCCGTTTAATAATATAAAATACAACGTGAGTCAATCCGTACCTTTCAAAATCAACAGTAGATTTTGATAAATATTCACGTATTTGTGAGCAGATTCTATATAATGACTTTGCCTTCATACAACCATGTGACAGTGATACGAAATAAAACGTGAGTCGTTGTTGTTTTAAAACTTACAACTACGATGCAAAGTTTAATAAACAGAGCAAACATTTTGGATGAATTTAGATGAATTTTTTTTTTTTTTTTAATGTGTTTCTGTATTCATGCAAAAAAAATTAACCGTCTTTTGATGATATTAAAAACGTGAATGAATTAAGCATTTATGTTTTTAGAACAATTCGAACTGATATCACAGATTTTAATAAAAAAAAAAAAAAAAAAAAAATGTAGATTGGATAAATTAGAAAGAATATCTCTAGGTTTATCCAATTTTTTTGACAATTATTTATAACCGTTTTAATAACAGAACAAATAGCAAAACGAATTTTTCAGTAAATTATAACCAATAATAAAACTGTTATGTTTCTATAAATCAGTGATACTATTTAACAATACTACTACTACTACTACTACTAATAATAATAATAATAATAAATAAATAAATAAATAAATAAATCTAACAAATAAAAATATAAATCAGTTAGGTATCTAGAACACTAGAAATGTTGAGACATGCAATCAGTGTAACCATTTAAACTTTTCATAACTTTTCACAGTCATTTTACAAAAGAAAATATAAAAGAAAAGAGTTTTATTTAATACGCTAATAATGTTTTAAAAATCATATTCTAACAATTCAAATTATGAGAACTAATTAAAACTCTAACTATTACGAACTTTCAAACGTCAGCAGTAATTTCAAGTAAACAAATAACTATTCTGATTCAAATCCAAAGAAATATCGTTGCATTTATTTACTCCTCTGCACATATTTTCCGAAGTTGCTTCGAATGGTAGATAATACTTGAATCAATTAAAAGTTTGATCTTCTGGAATTTTCAAAATAAATCTGTGAATTTGATTGTTCTTGACCATCAAACATTCCACGGTTTGGAAAAATTGGCATCTCCGATTACTGATGACGGACGTAAATTCTGTTGCTACCAAAGTTTATCAGTCATCAAAAGAGGTTTACCCATCGTAATCAACGAACGCTGACTGTCATGGCGGCGAGTTGACTTTTATTGGTCGGTTACATGCCCGAGATTTTTGTGATTTCGAGCGATAGCATCATTTGAGTGTTTTACCTCTACCATGCAGATTCTGTGCTGGATGACGCAGGGAGAAGAAAGTGAAGAAGACAGATAGAGAGACAGACAGACAAAGACAGAAATTTGATCTCTCTCTCTCTCTCTCTCTCTCTCTCTCTCTCTCTCTCTCTCTCTCTCTCGTAAAAAAAAATATATATATATATATAAAATAAAAGAAAGAGTGTTAGGACCATTTTTATTTCTGAAATGAAAACTGCAACTTTCTACAAAGTAACTTTTCTTCCTTTTTGTTGGCAGATTCCTCAGTGACATTGTCAACATCAGTTTCATCTGTTAACTGTCGCACTTATAGACAGTATGGCAAGATTTCTCACTCACTGGTCTTATACAACACATCGAAAAACGCCTGTGCCCTCATAAACTGTGCCTTTTGCCCGTCCTTTCACAATAGCTAACTCTTAACTTTCAATTTATTATATTTCTGTTAACTTTCTTCTCTTTTTTTTTCATAACCTTTTGTTTTTCTCCGTTTAGCACCTTACCAGATAACTAAGAGTCGATAGCCAAACAGTTTAGTTTTACAAAGTGTTTTCTTATTATCTTTGGAACAGATTGCCTCCGTGTCACGGCCACTAAAGACGTCAATATTTCAACGTCTTTGAGACTTAAAGATTTAAATTTGACACGATATTCATCCAATTCCAATATTAGAGGATTTGCTGCAATGTCACTGATAAAAAAAAAAAAAAAAAAAAATTGATTGTGCCCAATAAGATTTTCTAATACTCCAACATATCCGCTACTTAACAAACCAAACAGAAAACTGTGAATATGTCATTTTGTGCCAGAACTTGATCTTTCATGTTTTAATAGTTATGCTGAGCAAACTAGTTCCGCTGACCAGTGGTTACTTGTGTGCCAAATGGACCCCGTTGTAGTTACAGATTTACAAACCTTGTGTACTGACCTTTTTTCTTTTCTTTTTTTTTTTTATTTACATTTTTGTGAGAATTTCTGCTTTCTTTTTTCTTTTTTTTACAAAATCGCTTTAATTATAGTTAAAAAGTTAAATTTGATACTGAAAAACAGTAACACTTAAGATTTTTGTAACAGTTATATGTCACATATTCCATCCTTACTCTTTCTTCGTGACAGCCTGCATAATGTGATAGTTCATCTACACATGTAGCAGTTCCATCCACATGACAGCAAATACACATGACGATTACTTTACTATTAACAATGAACAGTTTTCATTATGAAATACATTATGCAACACCATCTTGTTTTTTGTAATACAAAATATCAGGTATTGTTTGGAACGATAAAAATAAATAAATAAATAAATAAATAAATAAATAATAACAATAATAATAATAATAATAATAATAATAATAATAACAATAACAATAACAATAATAATAATAATAATAATAATAATAATAATAATAATAATAATAATAATAATTATAATAATAATAAATAAATAAATAAAAAAATTATTAATCTGTTATTATTTTAATCCTAAGACTACCCATCGAAAATCAAAAATAATATTAAAATAACTTTAAAAGCAATAACTAAGTAAGTAAAGAAGAAAGAAATAAATATATTTGTATGTTATTTGTTTTTCAAATTTAAAACATATATATTGTATCAGATAAACAAGTATATCATGGTTAAAATAAACATCAGTTACTGGAAGTAACAGACACGGAAGATTTCGAAACATTCAGCAGTCCGGTGTTAGTCTCTTAATTTGCATGGCGATTAATTGTTAAATATTAAATACTCAGAAAACAAGAATAAACGGCTGTTTCTTACTAAAATTTCTCACATATCAACATAATTAATTAAAGATAATATACTGTTAAAATCTTTGTTTAACTTTAGAAAGGAATAAATCCATTATACTTTTGTTATAATTATTGTCCTGCTTGATTTTGATTTATTTAAATAAATAAGTCTTTAGGTATCATGGTATGTATGTAAGTAAATAAATATATCTATATGCACATACCTACTAGCATAATTCATCTTTATATTTTTACATGAATTTATTCTACTTTTATATAAATATATTTTATTTCATTATAAGATCTTTTAAAAATTAATCTGTTGTGAAAGACCACGATAAACGAATTGAAAAGAGTTATTGCCCCTTAACTGTTTTTGAGACTAGTCTTCGGTAACTTGTTTTGAAAACTTTCAACTACCTTGTTGAAGCGTAGCACTGTCAACAATACCAATCATGTTTACTGGTAAGAATAGATAGACAGCAGTGAGAAATATTATTTTCTTTTTGTCCCATATAAACCTTATTGGATTTCATTTAATGTGCCATGTCTAAATGTTACTTTTATTTATACTTTCGTTTCGAATAAAATATTCGGAAATTCGCATTCTTATTTGAATGTTTCGTTTTGTGTTAAATTTACATCACAAACAATAATTATAAACAAAACTGAAACTTCATTTTGAATCCTTGAAACTTGATCATGATCCGTTGAGCTTAAATGTAGATAAAAATATGTATAAAATTCTAAAGCGCTTTACACCGAGTTACGGCTGTAACAATAATAATGTGTTTCAAAATTATTTTATTTATCAACAATCAAGTTTTCACCATATTCATGAACTGATTTAAATATTTAAAAAATTTTTTTTTTTTTTTTTTTTTTTAGGTTTATCTAAGATCATGACTTGGGGAACGCCCTGATACATGTCTAATGCCTTCTGCAGAAGGCAAGGCTCTTTACCTGGTGATTCCAGCCAATATTTTGTACACGCTTGCTGCCGTCACTCATGCATGGTTCGAACTTCCTCCACACACGTCGTATGGGTTGTGGTGGGTTGAATTCTGTGATTACCTCAGATGTCAGATCATTCCAGCTTTTCATTCTGAAGAACCTGGTTTGTGTTTGTGTTTGTTTGTTGTTTTTTTGTCTTTTTCATACAGCTTTTAATATTAGCTGAATAATCTTTAACTGGGTGTGGAAATATTTGTGCATGCATTCAAAGGCAAACTGAGGATATAAATTTCAGATTACTTAAATAAAGATTTGTGATTTATTACACAGAAGTTCTAGAATTTAAAAAAAAAAAAAAAAAAATGCATCAGCAGTCAGCTCACTAGATTTCTAAATCATCAGTGATCTATGAAAACTCACTTTCTTAAAATATTTTTGAATTTATGATATATATATATATATATATATATATATATTTAAGTTTATAAATTAATACTTTACTATTGTATTATTTATTTATTTGTTTTAGTCTGGTATCACGTTTTGCAAGTTCTGAGTTTACTTGGATGGATCAGCTTGATATTGTCTTTGATGATGCTGCTCTCAACACGACTAGATAAATTTTTGCCTAAAAATCTTATTAAAAATCAAAGAAATTTCACCATAGCAACAGTCTGTTTATTTTCAGGTATGCTATACTTTTATTTCTTATTACACCTCCGATATTTTAATATTAATCAGTTTTACATGTTACTTCTGTGAGTCATATATTAATGGCAAATGATGATTCTAAGAGTTTTATTTCTTTACAAACGAAGAAAGTCATTGCATTATTCCAGAGACTATCTTTTTTCAGTCTTTTCCTACTAATAAAATGTCTCAGAGCACTAATAAGATTTAAAATGTTTAAACTGGTATTTATTTCTGTCCTGGAATTTGAGAATCGGTTTTTTATCAACACTAATAATTTTAATATTAAAACCATCCTTCTAATCTGAATTTCTATAAACTTCAAAGAAAGAAATCTTTTTTTAGGATATTTAATGATGTTATCTTGTCTTTAAAATAAATATTTAGGACTGGATTTAGATATGGTGAGGTCCTGATCTATTGAAAACGTCAGAGAGTATGTGTAATAATTGTAATTGAATTGTAACTCATGGAATCCCTCTCACACTTTGAAATCCTAAGCAGTAATTTTTCTGGCTGACATTTATATCTATCCCTGCAAATATTATTGGTATATTAATAATTCAAAAGCACATAACCTTTTACAACGGAATAATTAGAAGTAAGAATATTTACTTCAGTAGCTAAACAACTGTCTGGGTGATATGTTTTATAATAACATTCATGACATTTATATCAGCTTTAATTTTAAGAATAACGCATCCAAATAATTTGTTTTTCTTTTAAATGTGATTTTGCTTCTTTCATTTTTTTTCCAAAAACATTATTTGTGTATTTTTATGTTTTGCAGGATTTGCCATCTCTTCCAGTCTGGTCATGTTTTATGCAAAACTTGATGAATCTAGCCAGGTGCATCCACAGATTTCCTGGTCAGCGGTCTCAGCAGGAGTTGCCTGTTTGTGTGAAATGTTAGCTGGAATATTTCTGATGCAGGTGCCGGCTATATCTCTATGATAGGATTCCATCTTTTGGATGATAAGTCTATAAACAGTAAGAGACCTGAACACACATTGTACGCATCAGTTCTTCCATTGTCACATTTTCCATCCTTACTCTTTCTTCATGACAGCCTGCATAATGTGATAGTTCTTCTACACATGTAGCAGTTCCATCCACATGACAACTCTCTATGTGTATGTGTCTGCCTGTCTTTTGTGACAGACAGCAAAGACACATGAAGATTACTTTACTATTAACAACCAGACACGTATGTAATACTTGAGAGCCAGGCTTGTATGTGACGTCATGTAAGTTTTGCCTCTTTGACAGTCATATATCTGTGTCGCACTTCATATCTTTATTACATTTCTATCTCGGATAGTGATATCAGCCTCTCTGTCTGTCATATATAGATGTGTGATACTTCTATCTGTGACAGTTCTGCCTCTGTGACTGTCGTTTTTGTTTTTTGACACTTTGAATGCCACCCAGTGGTCAATTTTATTTTTGTGCTGGGTTTCATTAAATGTACATAAATAAGTCTCATCAAAGTCGCAGTTTTTTCTCTGTCAGTCTGTGACATACATATATATATATATATGAAATGAATGTTCTGCATCTGTGGCACATGACTGTATTACAGTTTCGTACTACAAGAGCCACAGACGTGTTGTATTTCTGTCTCTGTGAGAACAGTGATTATGCCACACTAACAGTGTCACATTTCTGTACAGTAGAAAAATTGCTTGCATGACAACCATGGCTGTTTTATAATTCAGACTTCATAACAATTTCACATCTTGATAATGTAATCTGTGTTCCAGTATACCTCTGTATCATGTATTCATTCATACTGTGTTAGTCTTGGCTAAAATTTAGTTTTTGACTCAAGTTTAGAGGTGTGCAGTTATGACATTTCAGTTTTCCATTTGTGTTACACTTTATTGTCAATATATATATATATATATATATATATAAAATAATGAAAAAATACATTTTTGAAAAATGAAGGCATTATAGCTTTTAAAATCATGCATAATAATTTGAATGGATGAACAAATACAAATGTGCAACATTGGAATTTTGAAAGAAGTCAAAATTAATTTTAAAAAAATGATAAGAAGAAAGTAATGACAGAAATCTGGAATGTTTAAACATTTTTATTTATTTATTTGTTTGGTTTTCTATTATTATTTTTTTAATTATATTTATATATTGTTTCTTAGATCTAGTTACAGAAAAACATGGTTCTGGGAGAAGATTAAAAATTTTAAAGTTGTCTTTTAAAGTATTTATATGCTCTTTTATGTTGAATTATTTGCTACTGAAAAGCAGTCTATCCATAATTGTCTAAACTGGGTTGAATTATTTTCTATTGAAACTTTATAAAAAAAATAATAATATAAATAAATAAAAAATGTATTTAAACTTTAAACACAGCAATCCTAACCAGAATTACACCCCCTAAATTAAAATGTTCTGGTTTAGGAATTTATTTAAATGTCAGTAAATTAATAATAATATAGCAAGAGTGACAGATCAAAAACAAATAAAAATTTCAGGGCTCAGTCTTTCTGGTTCGTTTATAGTGCGTAATTGTTTATTGTTCTGCCAATGATAGACAGTTTATTTTAAAATGTTATTTAAATAAATAAATAAATAAATAAATAAATAAATAAATAAATAAACAAAAGACCAAACAAACAATAAAACAATTTTACTGAGATTATACTTCATTTTAACAATTAGAATATTTGTTTCTTTTATTTTATCCAAACTGAAATAATATTGCTATATGTCTTATAATTTATGCACACTTTTGAAAAGAATTTTAAAATAAACTGTTAACTGAATGAATTTGCTTTTGTTGTTATTGTTTTATTTATTTTATTTTACAGTATATATACACACACATACATACATACATATGTATACAGTTCTGGATATTATGATGAAATCTTACATTAATTTCTTTATTTTATTTTATTTATATACTTATTTATATACTTATTTATATATTTATTTACTTCTCTTTTTTTTAATTATTATTATTATTATGTTTTATTTTTTTTAATTTTTAATTTTTTTTTAAACGTTTAAATAGTTAAAATAAATAAGTTATTTATTTTAATACACTTATAAACCTATGGAGGCAAAAACATTTAATACCAATTAACTACACCTATGTATAAACTAACATTTAATACAAAACTAGAACTGTATATTCGATCGCCATCATTTCTAAGTAATTCAGTACATTTTAACTCGAACTGTTCTCACTATCACCTTAAGTACATCACTGAACAATATCTGTGTTTTTTCAGTCATAACTCCATTTAACCACACAGAATCCTTTATCATGATATTTTGAACGTATCACAGTTTGAGTAGAAACCCCACTGCTAAAAAGCAATCAGCAAAAAGGTCTCTTTACGAAGATGCAACAAAATAACTGCATGAAGGGCAATAAGGCATTATAAACTGAAAATCAATCTCTCAGTTACTGTATGTTAATACATTCTACGTTCGACGTATTCTTTCTTCAAGCATATGGCTTAAAGGGTCCACGTCAAAGCGTTATCTTTCAAAACAGTATTACTTCTAAGAAGAAAAATATGCTAGTATATATCATACCAGAATGGGCGATCTTGCAGATTCGTCACAAAGTTAATCCGCTCCTTCTTAATTATGATTAAAAATAACAAATAATAAAACTCGAGGGTATGTTTTTTATTGCAATTAATAGTTGTAGGATATACCAAAAAAAAAAAAAAAAAAAAAAAAAATCTACAAAATACTGAAGTATACTGAACAATATTTTTCCAATAATTACACTAATAAGATGGGATTTGGAATGGAAGCTATGTAGTATGTAACATAGTAAGAACTTCTCATTTTCTGAAAAGAGTAGGATCCTGCTTAATATTTCAGAGAATTAGAGAGAAATCCTCTGGGATAAGTGTGCGCACCATGCGTGTGTGCGTGCGTGCGTACGTACGGAGGTACATAAATTAAGTACGTACGTACGTACCTACCTGCCTCAGTAGCTTCCCACCTTCCGACTCAGCTGCATAAATACCACACGTACATGAATATACATATATACACATAAAACATGCATACATACAAACACATACCTACATATATTTAATAAATAAATGATGAGATTATGTGAAATAATTTATGTCATTTTTATATAAAAAAAAAAGTACGACAATATATCTTGTATCACACACACACGCAAACACACACACACACACACACACACACACACACACAACACACACACACGAACATAAGAAACAGAAACAAAACATGAAAATATTAAACCTTTCTAAGCATAACATTAATTTTAATATTAACTTCTTGCCAGACGGCAGTGTCTATGTAACAAACTATGTAGCACGGAGATATACGTATATATCTAACAAGGATAATGAGAATGTAAATCGTTTCTTTTCAACACCTAGCTAAAGGATTTTTTTTTTTTTTTTTTTTTTTTTAATGTATTCAGTCCTTTTTATTTAATGTGACGTGAATCTTTTTGAACGTCCGCTTTGAAAAGATTCCGCCTGTCCACGTTTTATCAATGGTTTACTATTAATATTTCTCATGGCGAACTAGAGAGACCGACCCGCATAGCATAGTTATCATTCTCTCGCAAAACTTGCTCGTCAGGTTTTTTTTTTTTTCTTATCATTTTATATACGTGGTCGCGACCAACTTTAAACACAGGGAACCTATGCTGCTGCTCAACAACCGTAGAACACTTTTTACTGTTGTTTCGCTGTCTTCGGTCTGAAATTTAAAAAAAAAAAAAAAAAAAAGCTGAAGTGGGAGTAGCAGTCGTTTTGTAAGTTGTTATCTTCTACTCTGACAGTTTGGTTTAAAATTTATTTAAACAAAACAAAAAAAAAAAGAAGAAGAAGAAGAAGAAGAAATTCGTTATGGCGAGTCTTTTTGGATCCGCCGCTATACCTTTCATTGCGTGCATAGCTCTTTTGGCAGCAGAAATAATGCAGATTCTTTCCTTCGCTGCGCCTTACTGGTCATCGTCTGATGTTTCTGGGGAGTCTTTTGGTCTGTGGAGAAAAACGAAGTGCACTACTGAACACGTTCGATGTTGGAGATGGGATTACCCTTGGTATGTCGAAGGTGAGTACAGCACTGTGAACGTGTAGATGTATTTTGTGTGCGTTTTTTTTTTTTTTTTTTCAAAAGTGCCTCAGGACTAGCACAGTGGAAGCTGAAGAGATTAGATTAAATTAGATTAGTTAGTTTCTTCTTTTGTTCCCATTTTATCTTCCCAGTCTGAAATATAACGTGATTTGCATTTTATTTTCGGTTTCTTTTTCTTCATCATTATCCTCTCTCTCTCTCTCTCTCTCTCTCTCTCTCTCTCTCTCTCTCTCTCTCTCTCTCTCTCTCTCTCTCATTCATTTTCTATCTTTCACTTTTTCTTAGCTTCTTTATCTCCGCAATAATTAATGTATTATATATATTTTATTTTATTTTATTTTATTTATAATATAAATGTTACAAAGTAGCACATTTTTACCTATTTTCAGCAGAATAACCACTATTAAAATTGTTTATAGACGTTGCCTATTTCAATAATAACAACAACAACAACAACAACGACGACAACAACAACAACAACAACAACAACAACAACAACAATAATAATAATAATAATAATAATAATAATAATACAGCCAGTAATTTTAAAATCAAATAGTCTTGTTAAAATCGTAAAACTTTTTGCACTCATTTTTATTTGTAAATTAAAAGTTACGACTGTAACATCACTAATTTGTCCATCTCGCTTCTCTCTTCTTTTTCTCTCTTCTTTCAACAGTAATAACTTTGTTTTATACACTAAATGCTTACATTCCTTTGTTACTATAACAGTTACAGTTAATTCTATAAAAGATTTAACTATCTCTCCTAAAAAGTTACTTCGAAGCATTAACTCTCCGGTTGATGTCAATTAGCAACCAAATACCAGAAGCGGAACAACTAAATTTATGTTTCGGACATTTTTAATAAGAATATCTGCCACTTGACTGACGTTTAATACGTTAACAACGGCTACTGTCTACACAACTACATGGTCTGATTTCAGCAACATTAATTTTCCCGTTAGTGGGCAGCGGTGCGTGATGGTCACTCATCGCAGTTTGAATGTGTTTAACAGTCAAAGAGAAATTTTCTTTATCTAACTGTATAACATTTGTATTTCTTTCATATATGATTACAGAGGACCATTTTCGGTAAACTAATAGATCTTATATACATATATATATATATACCATATATATATAGATATATAAAATACTAATAACAGCAACAACAATAATATTAAAAATAATATATTATGTGTGTGTGTGTGTGTGTGTGGGGTGTGTAGATAGCTAGCTAGCTAGATAGATAGATAGATAGATATTTAAGACATTATTAAAATTAAAATAAATCAGATAAAAAGAATAAAAAAACGCAAGCTAAATTTTACATTTTATTATTTAAAATATATTTCAAACGGACGGATCCCGAGGGGTGAATCTACATCTATAAGGATTATCAAATCACAATCTCTACATTGAAACATTTAAGAAGACCTAGTCCGATTACACACTGATCTGATACAGGAATGCTCTATATTCGTTCAGTTTTATAACCACTATTAATTTCTACTCTTCGATTATTATTATTATTATTATTATTATTATTATTATTATTATTATTATTATTATTATTATTATTATTGATATTTACATCACTCTAAACTCTCGCACTCTCCCAGGTAAATGTTGATCCGCTCTGATTCATTTTCTCAATATAAAATGATTCATGCTCCAGATCGTGAATAAACGACAAGACAAGGCACACCTGTATAAACTATTCGTGTTCTATGCATGGATTTTTTTTTTTTTTTTTTTCTTCTTTTTCTTGTTAACCAGTTTTGCAGGCTTTTGCAGATGATAAACAAAACTGTTTACACCACCTGCCCCCTGATAAAAATCACGAAAAGTGGTTTCCCTGGGAGATTGTTTCTAATGCGTCAAAAATTGTCAATCAATTCAACGGGTGTGTAGCTTTAGCGTGACTTTAAAAATTACTCTAATAGTTATACAATTACGTAAAAAAAAAAAAAAAAAAAAAAAAATTCCCATTTCGGTTTGAAGTCCTGTATTGCTTTGTATTTTTATTTTTTTTATTAGTTTTAAGCCTTTCGGCGTACAGGCTCACAATTCATATAAAAAAAATAAAGAAGTATGATGCATTTAATACCTTAATATTTTCAACAACAGGTATCTGTATTTCAGTTTGAAGTATACTGAATTTAAAAGACTTTTCAATGCTTTAATTTCAAGAAAATTAAATTTATGTCTCACTGTTTGTATAAATAGGTATCTATTTTTTCAATTTGAAATATACTAACAAACAGACTGTATCTAGGTTTTGAGTATTCTCGGTTTAAACTGGTCTGTATTTCAATTCAGTGAAAGGTATAAGTTTTGACATTTTCTAAACACGCTGTTATCTAGATGAATGTTAAGACAGTACGAATAATATTAGCTATCTGACTTCAAAGATATTAAAATATTCTTCTAAATATCTGACAGTACGTTTGTTTGCTTATCAGAATATAATTCGATCTTATTCCTTATACAAGACGTTATTAAATTACAAAACAACTTTTTACAGAAAAGATGACGTTTGATGAAGAACTATTTTCTATTGGCTGTTGTTGTGCGGACGTATTTGTAACAACACAATACAACGCTTGCTACCTAACTATAATTACACCCTTCGACTATAATTATATAATTTAATTAATACGCACGATAATAAAGTATATACATTTCACTTTTTACATAATAATATAAACTCTGTTTTTATTCGTATTGCTGAACAAGAAGAGAGAGAGAGAAAAAAAAAAACGCCTCTAGCTTTGCTCGCGTTAAAGTTTATTGTCACAGATTCGGCGGGAGTGTAGGGCGTTGCTACTTTAATCAGGCGAGTATGGACATTTTTTTAACGTCTGTGGTCGTTGTTGCTGATGCAGTAGGGTTTACTGGAGAACACCCACGCACTAAATAACTAACCAGGTGGGTATTTTAAGCCCACCTGTTATCCTTCATGCGAACTGTTTAATACTGTAATACTTCTACAAAATCAAAAATATGATTCATCTGAAGAAACAAATAAGTTTCATATAGTGCTAAAGGTATTTAAAAAAATAAATAACAATAACAATAATAATAATAATAATAATAATAATATCAGTAATAATTATAATAATAACAATAATAATAACAATAATAACAAGAATAATAATAATAAAAATAACAAAACGTTCAAATTGTATTGTTTTGTTTTTGTTGTTGGGGTTTTCTTTCTTTTATTTTTTTTTTTTTTTTTTTTTTTTTTTTAAATTATTTTATTAATGTTTTATCAGATTCATTGCCATCACGATGAAGCAGTAATACCAAATGTGATAGTGCAAATTAAATATTCATTGTTATTAATCGACGAATGTAATTCAGTGAGGTGAAGCAACGGATTTCGTATCATTATTAAAGCGCACAAAACCCAAATACGTTTGACATACAATGATCTTTAATATCGAAATATGTTTACGGGTTGTTAAATAAATATGCATTCATTATTTTAAGACAGAAGCAATTAAACAGCTTCATACCACTGTCACATTTTAAAACCGATGGTTAGTTATGATTTTAAAAGTGTATCAGAATATTCAGTCATCTGTGACATAGTGTAAACTGTATTCAGTGATCCGTGAAATGTTGTTAAACAACACTCACAGTTATGATATTTGAATTTAGACCGATGTGTTGTTGTTGTTTCGTTTATTTATTTATTTATTTATTTATTATTAAAAAATATTTTGTATTTAAACATAATTGCTCATTTCTGAATTAATACATTATAATTTGCTTAACGACACTAACCTTTTTTTAATATTTATAATTTATCTTACAATCAGTTTTATAATACTGACAGCTATTTTCCATTATTGTGTTAAACATGCCTTGTACCTCTTTGAAAATAAAAGGAAACGCCCTGCCAGTGCCAAAAACCACAGATTAACAGTTAGGAATCGTTTAGAACAGGAAAAAAACAACAACAAAAAACCAACACCAAAACTATACCTCTCGTGAGTACTAGTTGGAACGTGAAATATACCAAATGAACAACAGTTTAAAAGCACATTTCCTCGGTTCTTTGTTTAAAAGTAAACCACTGATTATTGACCTCGAAGAAAAAAATATTTCATGAAATACTACTACTACTACTACTACTACTACTACTACTACTACTAATAATAATAATAAATAATAATAATAATAATAAAAAATAATAATAATAAAAAAAAAAAAAAAAAAAAAAAAAAAAAAAAAAATAATAATAATAATAAAATAGAAATAAAATAAAAATAAAATAAAAAATAGAAAAGGAAAAACGTTTTGGTCACCACTCACTTCGACAAAAAAAACACAAAAACAACAACACAAAACCGGTTTACGTGTCTTTGTTGTCATTATGTTGAGTGGGATCACTTAAAACAAACATTGGCTACACTGAAGCATTCTGGCCGGCTTTCGGCGTTAGAGTGTGTGTAAATAAAATGTAATAAAGTTTGTGTTAGCTAGGTGAGATGTTTAAACACCTAACAGTTCCGACGGGGAAACTGTTTGGATACAAAGTTGTCGGTCTTTAGCCTTGCAGTAGTCTCGGGTGGGTTTACCGATTTCCAGTTGACTGGGTGCCTAGAAATGCGTGCTTTTATCTAAGATTTAAAAGCAAGTGGAAAGTGAAAGAAAATTAGCAAATCTGAATATCTTCATGTTACGGTTGTTTATTTATTTATTTATTTATTTATTTATTTATTTATTTTATTTATTTTGTTTTATTTATTTATTTATTTATTTTTTTATTTTTTATTTTTTTTTTTTTTTTACTTGTATGTATGTCAATTTTGAAGTTTACGGGAAAATATGCGTGCACCTAAAACAGCATGTTTGCACATGTCTCTGTGTGTATGTATGTTATTTGTCGTATCTTGACCTGTATATTGAAGTTGTGAAAACTCTCTCTCTCTCTCTCTCTCTCTCTCTCTCTCTCTCTCTCTCTCTCTCTCTCTCTGACGTTATTTTCAAGCCCAGCACTTATCCTGGAAACTGTACAACGAGTAAAGACGTGAGGAGAATGCTAACATGTTTTATGACATCATTACTTGATTAGTCATCTCACTACAAAGACATAAAACTCGTCTGCTGTCGACTTTGACGAATGTTTACTCTGAACAGAACATCTTTATGTTGTTTCGCCTGACTCACGTGATTGATATAGACCTACACAATAACAGAATTGGGTTTCATCAGATACATATGTATTCTAAGGCATATATATGCATGATGAGAACTGAAAAACTAATAATTGCTGAAATAAATTTAAAAAAAAAAATAAATAATAATATAAATATGATAAAGATTAGCTAATAATTAAAATTTTCATTACAGCACAGAAAGGAAATGTAATTTCTTTTAATTTAGCTCTGCGATGATACGGGACGCTCGAGTATAAATAATAACACGAAGCGTTTTTGTCGTTATCCCCGTACTAAATATATCTTTCAAAGTCACTGACGTTACGACCCTGTATTCTAATTAAACATTTAAAGTCTTAGAGAAATGAAGATCAACGCTAAATTACATTTACAAATCACAAGTGTGTTCTGCTTTTAACGTTTGCATTTGTAATTATTTGAGTTAAGTTTCTGATAAACCTGCTTGTTTTAACGTATTTTGACATCGAGAAAGTATTCACTGCGGACTTGATTTTCTTTAGTAAAAATAATAATAGTTACCAGGAGTGAAAGATAGGATCACTTACGGAAACAGAGAGACAGAAAGTGAGAAAGAGAGAGAGAGAAGAGGAAGGAGGATGAGGAAAGGAAAGATAAATAACATTTTTTTCAATAATATAACGTTCAGATGATACTATTATAATCCACAGGGAAACCAACATGTCTAAAAAAAAAAGTATAGGGAAACAAACTGATAAAGATCTATATTGATCGATCAGTATGTAAAATCAAAATGAGGCGGACCCAGAAGGGGATCCATAGATGTCCGGACCCCCGTCAAATTTGAGAAGTGCCTTTTTTTATTTTTTATTTTTAGGTGTTTTTATTTTTTTACAAATTTATTTAATTTTTTAATTTCTGTCTATGTATAGAACACTGTACAATACTTCTGCCAGCGGCCCTGTTGTAGCACTGTTATATTACAGTCCAGGTGAACCGTGTGTAATTTTTCAATAGTGCCTTTTCATAATGTAATGGTGTCTTTTTTGTCAAGAACCCCCATCCCTTCATCAGATATGGGCAGGACCCAAACAAGTCGAACATTTTTAAAGACCCTATTTAACAAGTGTCTGAAACGAATAATGAATAATTTAATTGAAATTCTCAGAGGCTCTCTCTGTAAATTCGAAATCCTAAGCAGTTGTCTTTTAACTCGTAAATAAATCGGGGTCTAGTCAAAGACCACAAACGGCTCGTGACGTCATCTCACCTTGTGCGTCCAGTGACCTGTATGCTAATTGGCAACATATCACCGGCCACCGAACACACGAGACTTTAAATGGTTTATTATGAGAATTTATTCCCCATTATGATGGTAATCTGATCTCTTCAGAACCAGAATGGCGTTGACAATGACCACAATGGGACGTGAATTTATTTTGTTAGCCAGCTTGCGATTTTACATTGACAAACCTCTGACAGCCGGACAATGGTTTTCGTGAACAACAACTGGAAGTACTTAGCCAGTGAAAGGATGACGGAAATATTTAGTCTAGGACCGAGTTCACGGCCATATTGTTCCTACTGTATCCGCGTTGGTCAAATTATGTAAGCAAATACAGAAAAAACAGCAACAACAATAAAAACAATTAATAATTAAAAAAGAAGAATGAAAAAAAAAAAAGAAAAATAACATGTCGAAAATAGATTTTACTTTAATGAAATTACATGATGTCGTTGTTATGAATGATATGATAGTATCTTTCCCATACACAAAATATTTTTAATAGTAAATATAAAAAAAAAAAAAAAAAAAAATTACATTGCTAAAATAACAGGGTAATGATCATCCAATTAAAGTCAAATATTAATATCAGACACTTTGATAAGCTTCTGTTTTTCGTTATAGTGATGGATGTCTGTAGTTATTATTCTTTTTATCTTTTTTGTGTGTGTGTGTGTGTATTCTAGTATTCATACATAAATAAGATAATAAGTAGATAAATATGTACACAAACAAACTATTACACTCATACACATGATCACGTTATTTTATTATTATTATTATTTATTTTTTATTATTTTTTTTTAACTAGACAAATATTCTCAGGACTTCAGAATAGATATATTAACGGACAGTGATTACTAACACACACACACATACACACACACACACACACACATCTTTTTAGCTATATTATTTCAAATTTTTTTCTTTTCTTTTTTTTTCTTCTTCTTGTTTTTTGTCGCTTTTCGGAATTTCTTTTAATTTCTCAACATATATAATACTTTCTTCTTCTTCTTTTTTTTTTTTTTTTTTTCATTTTCATTTCTTTTTGTTATTACAACAAATATCATTTCAACTTGTTTTATTTTTCAGACTGGCTGAATGCAGTGAGAGGTTTGGAGAGCTGTGCCATCATTTTGGTAGCGATTCCACTCATCGTCTTGCCCGTCTACATCTATGTCGCCCTTGGACTCTACTACAGATGCATTATGGGATTTACCACCATCTGCAGTTTCCTCGCAGGTATGTATGCTGCTGACACAATGACAATTAAATCTGCATGTATGGTAAGTTAGATTCAACACCAAGTTTTGATTTTTGCAAAAAAAAAAAAAAAAAAAAAAAAAAACAGGGGAAAGAAAATAATTTGGAAAACTGTCATAATGATAATGATGATGATAATGATTATTATTATTATTATTATTATTATTATTATTGCATGTGCTGAAGAAATGGGCTGTGGTTCAGTGGTTTCAAAGGGTGTAAGGGATCAGTACTTCTTTGGGTACTGTACTTGTGTACTTTTTTTCTTTCTTTCTTCTTAATAAGCACTCTACGGTTTATCAAAACTTGTGTAGTGTATGTCTCTCAAGAGGACTTGAAAAAACCAAAAAAAAACCACTAAACAAAAAACCCCAACAAACCTTAACATAATCAATTCCCTTTTCATTGTTGACTTCTAGGTGTATTTTTTATTATTATTATTATTATTATTATTATTATTATTATTATTTAAATAATACATTTCTCTATCTATTTATTCCAGTTCTGTGTAATGCAATTGGTGTGGCCATCTACGGAGTTGAGGTTGGTAAAAATGACAATACCAAGGTCAGCTGGTGTCTTATCGTTTCCATCATCGGTGCGGGCTTCGATTTGATTGGCTTCCTCATCTTGCTTATTGCCACCATCAACAAACCCGTCTTCCGACCAGAGAAATACTACCCCTCCGGCTTCTACGTACACCCAGACCACAACAGACTCTACGCCGTTGACAACATAGAAAAAGATCACATGAAAACGACCACTCACCCGGTTGTGATTACTGGCCAAGAAAACGTGGCGGTTGTAGCAGACGATTAATCTATTTCTGGAAACGAGAACAGTTTATAACTTAATAAAATAAAATAAATGATATTAAGAAATAGATAACAAATATCGACCAATGCTGCATGCATGTGAGAGTGTTATAAACAGTAATGCTATTCATGAAACGAAATGATTAGATCTATACCGTGAAACCTGTGTCAGGTTCTTCTTCTTTTTTTCTTTTCTTTTTTCTCGTTAATTATAATGTAATAGGCTTATATGTTATTTGTGTATTGAAATGCAATGCTATAGGCTTAGGTGCTGTTTTGTGATTGTGGCCATTTATTATATCATAGTGCTATAGCATTTTATATTTTATAATGTATACATTATAAAAATTAAAAAAAAAATGTTTTTCAGGTGTCAAAATATCCAGTAGCAAAGTGTAGTATTTATATTCTGTCTTTGTTTAAAATTCTTTTACTATTATTATTGTTCCATGTAACTAAATAAATAAAAACAAATGAATAAATACAATAAATAAATAAAATGCAATAAGATTGCTTCTTCATACTCTTTGGGGATGAAAATGGATAAAAATACTGTTTTCTGTAAAGTAATTACATCAAGTTTCAAATTTATATTTATTTGCATAAAACAAACTATAGTATTTAAAGAAATTCTTTCTTTTTTTTTTTTTTTTTAATTGTCATAAAATATCAAATACTATGGACTTTGTGTATTTTCATAAATTATATTTTAGTGGTACGAGAGAGAGAAAGAAAAAGGGGGAGATGGAGGAAAGGGGAGAGAGAGAATTTGTCTGTGTGTATTTTTTGTCTAAGACAAATGTAACTAACAGGTCAAAATTTCAAACATCAGTGGTAGTACTGCTGTTTTCCATATATAAAATAATATATAAAAAAAATATATATTTGTATATGTCTACAAAAAAAAATCCTAAATTCTGTTTTTCCACTCTTTAACATCTGGACTTAGTGACAAATAGTTTTAACATAAAAGAAACAATTAGTTTTTCAATGATTTTAATTTCATACTTTATACTAAAGTTCTGTTTGGTACAAACATCATAATTGTACTGACTTCTGTTATTAGCAACAGAAATGGCTTTAAGTAATCTTATATACATGATACATTATATATTAATGTACATTTCATTTAATAAAATAAATATATCACAGTTTTTGTTTCAAATGTTATATGTACAACAGTTGTACATTCAGTTTGGTTTTCAGGCACATCTATATGATTAAAAGAAAAAAAAAATTGACAATAAAATTGTACAATAAAATCAGACATTTATATTAATTCAGTTGAATACCAATTTTTTTTTTTCAGTTTGCATATAAAAATAGATGCAACATCCAATCTGAAGAATTTAAAAAAAATAAAATAAAATAAAAATAAAATAAATAATTTCTTTTTCAAATTATGAAAGTTTATTAATATTAAAATGGAAAAAAAAAAGCTTGTGTGCGAGAGAGAATGCATACAATATATAATTTTATTTTATTTTTTTAATTCCCAGCCTATTTATCTTTGCTAAAAACATTTTTCATTCTTTCAATATGATATAATCATTTCATCTGTATTTTTGGCTTACAAATAAGTTACATTTTAATGATCAAATACTGATATACATTTTAACGATATTTTACACATAATCATAAATGTTAATAATGTTCACAGTTATTGTTGGAATCTGGTTGTTCAAAACTGTGGATTTCCAAATCCAACTTCTTCTTGTTTTTTCTTGATCTCTTGTATGAGATCTTCACAATCCAGATTAAGCTGAAATGAAAAAATATAATAATAATAATAATACTATAAAAGTAATAACAATAGCAACAACAACAATAACAAAATAGTAGTAATAAAAATAATTATTGCAGGAAATGGTGGGTCAAGATAAACTACCTCATCAAAACAGTGAAAACAAAATCAATTTAAGTGAAGTAATAAAAGTCTAGCTTTTTGGTAAACACCAACAAGTAGGTAATTTTCATATTTATTAAGTAAACTGATCTCTGTTACATGAGCCAAAACACAGGGAGGTGATTATTTAATGTTATTTGACAAAATATTTTGATAACAAGCAGGCTCTGTTTTTTTTTTTTTTTTTTTTTTTGTAATAATGATGAAAAATGTTTATACTTCAAAAGTCAGTTATAAACAACACTGAGGTTAGTTTGTTAAAATGATAAGTTGATTATTATTATGATGAAGTACTGAGATAATAGCATCTGCAAAAAGTAAAAAATAAAATGAAACAAGCATTTAAATAGATAAATAAATATATAAATAAATATATAAATAAATAAATAAATAAATAAAGGAAAAAGAAAAAGAAAATGATAATAATAACAATAACAATTAAATAAATAATTAAATAAATAAATAAATAGATAATTTGTTCACCTTCAGAGCATATTTATAAGCTTGTTCAGCTTCTAGCTGTCTTCCAGTGTTGAGACAAACAAGAGAAAGGTATCCCCACACTTCAGGGTCATTGTTATTCAAAATGTTAGCTTCAGACAGAGCATCTTCTGCCTCTGAGAGTTCTCCAAGCTGCAAAAAATAATAAATGCCATTAATTTTAAATCTTAAAAATATATATATTTATATATGTTTGTGTTCTTTGTGTGTCAGTGTGTGTGTGTGTGTGTGTGTGTGTGTGTGTGTGTGTCTGTTTTCACATTTTAAAGTGTGAAAATAATTCTATTTAAAATATTTTACTGCTAATTATAATGTTTGTTTAGTTTTTTTCTTAAATTTTTAACCTATTTTAAATATAATTTGTTCAAATGTTTGATTTTCTTCAGCTAAAAAAATGAAATGAAAAAAAAAAAAAAAAATAAATAACACTCGACAAATTATATTCAAAATTCAGCATACAATTATACATATACATTTCATATCCATACATGGTCTATTTGTCCGAAAATTTTCACTAGAATTTATTTCCTTTAATTTATTATGGAAATTATCTAGAACCCAATTAAAGCATCTGATTTTAATTTTAAATGTTGTCTGCACAAATAAATATCTGTTGAAAAACTTACTCTGAAACAAGCTATTCCAACTCCAAGCCAGGAGACACATGAAGGAGATCGTCTGCAAGCCATCAGGAATATGTTCTTGGCTTCCTGATACTGTAATTTAAAAAAAAAAAGTATAATAATAATTAATAATTAAAGAAACACTATTCAAAGTATTAAAAATCTTAAGCAGAATGAAAAAAAAAAAAAAGAATAATAATAAACTGAAAAAAAATGATTCATTCATCTAGAAGAAAAATATACGTAACAGAAATGGTTCTGTAATAAAAAGAGAATTTAAAAACAGATTTTAATTCTTTTTTGTCTTTTTTTTTAATTATTAAAAAAAGAATAGTATATACATATTTTACAGATAAAAATAATAATAAAAAAACAAAAACAAAGAAAAACCCATCTTATTTTCACTGACTGACTTACCCTCAATTCTTGAAGGTAAATTGAAGCAAGACGTAGATATATGGAATGCATTTCAGAAGCATCTGAAATGAATGCTAGAACTCTTTCATAGCAATCTCGAGCAGCAGCCAAATCTCCAATTAGATATTTCACATGTCCTTTTAGTGCCCAGCCATCAGGGTTCTGAAAAAACAAAAACAAATATATATATATATATATATATATTTAAATTTTCAGGAAAAAAAAAAAAAAGAAGAATGAAAGAATAACTGTAATGAACTACGAATTATATGCTTAAATAAAAATACAGAAAAGTCAGCCATTATGAATTTGATTTAAATGTTAACAGAAGAAGTTATTAAATTAATTTTTGTAAATTTTGATATTTTAGTATATTTAAAGTAATAATACATTAATAATAAAGATAATAGTATAAAGAAAAAAATAATAGTGACAACAACAAAAACAACAATGACACATTTACTAAAAACACACAGGATGTCACATAATTACTATTGTATAAATCTACATATATAGATATGGCTGGGTATGTCCTGAATTTATTTCATTATCCATCTTTGAATAACATATCAGTTTGTATTTATTTACCTGATAATCAATCATAAGGGCCTCAGAAAGGCTTTTTTCTGCTTCTTCAAATTCTCTCTTCTGAATCATAAGTCGAGCAAGTGCAATGTGGTATGTTGCAGTTGGTCCTCCAGTTGGAGTCAGCAGTTCATGGGCCAAAGCTCTTTCTGTGAACTACAAACAACATCGTGTGTTTGATAATTAATGGATGAACAGGCTTAATTACATTTCAAACTATTCTTGTATACAAGAACATGAATATTTTTATGTACAAGATAATGAACATTTTATATTTAAAAAAAGAAAATGAAAATATTTTTTTTTTGTATACAAGAAAAATGAATATTTTTATGATCAAAGAAAAATGAATATATTTATGTACAAGAAAATGAATATTTTTTATGTAGATGAAAACATTATCAAAATATATTTTTTTAACTTTTAACATTTTAAAATTTTATTTTTATGAATTGTCAAAGATATATTAATCTTCTGTACATGATCAAATGAATGTGTTGTTAATTTGTTGTTTTGGTGTTTTTTTAAGTGTAGATGTACATCATCTTATGACAATACTTTTATGATTATCTTCAGTCTCTGGATTCTTAACCTTCTTCCATATGAACTAACATTAAATTTAATCACAGTTAAGTCCAAAAATAAAATATATGATGCAGTATAAGAGCATGCAACTTAATAATCAAATTCAACTCACTGGAACAGCCTTCACTTCCAACAACCAATCAACAGCCTGCATATAAATGCTGTTGGTTGGTATGGGAGTGACCTCCCTTTGTGGCATATCTGCAGAGGGTGCTGGAATATTTTCTTCAGTATTCTGAGGTGTTTCTCTCTGACTCTCAGACTTCTGTTCATGTTGACTGTTTGGCCTTGATAAATGAGCAGGAGTGATGACATCCTTAATTAGTTCCTTTGTAGGAAGCTTCCCTAGATCCTTTAGTGGTTCTTTTATTTTTGGTACTGCTGGTGGCACTGTGGAATAAAACAAAATAGCATGTTATGTAAAAATATAGCAAGGTATGTGAAACATGTTTCTAGCTATGAGAAACATTGCTGATCTTAAAATGGGCTATGTGAAACATTACTAATCTTAAAACAGAATTTCAGTTCTAAAAGTAACTCTTTTGTATTACTGTTTCTTTCTTTTTTTGGTAAATAGAATAAAATTATAATAATCACAGTGCCAGAAAACTGAAAATGTATGTCATCAAAGATCAGTCATTTATGCTTTTTAAAATATGCAGAGTAATGTAATATTTCAAAACCTATGCCCTGTGCACAAAGAATTACTTGTACTGCATGACAAGTCTTCAGAATACTGAGGTTCACAATTGTCCAGCTTGGTTACATATACTTGGAGAGTAAGCCAACATACAGATTTTGATAATGTCTGCTAGGTATTATGGTTATTTGGTGTGAATCATAAATTTTTGTTATTTTTTATTTTTTATTTTTTTATTAGAAATTGTTGCTTTCATTCCATGGATGACATTTAATTCTTAGCATCAAGAAAAGATTTTTATGCTCCTTCTCACATCCAGTAAAATTTGCACAGGCTGGGATAAACAACAGCCCAGTAAGGATTAATTTTGTGATCAGTTGTTGTCTACTATGAAAATACAACTGATCTTTCAACACAGTTCCTATTACTTTTTGTAAAAATAACTTAATTTTATTTTGTATTTAGCTCTTTTGTTTTGACTGACTAAGAACACAGATCAATTTATATTTAGTACAATATAAATTCCTTTTTCTTTTTTTGACATTTAGACTTATAAGATCATACTTATACATCAAGTTAAGTACAAAACAAAAATGAATAAAGAAAACAAAAACCAAAAAAACAATGAGAAATGAAACTGTTTTATCAAAATTAAAGACAAATTAAAACTCTTGTTATAAACAAAAAATTATATATTAGTGCATAACAACATTTGGAGAGAAGATTTATTGCATGTATTAAAAACAAAAAAAATATTATGAAATGAGCCACTCAAACAGTGACAACCATGAAACTGATTTGAAAAAGATAACATGATGTTAACCATACAGTCATAAAAAGAAACAATAATTGTCAAGGTGAAGGAAATAACCATATATGTCTAAATGAACTGTTTATAAACAAATAAAGTAATAATTAAATTTTAGTAAAAGACATGACATTTTAGCAGTTTTACTCTGTTTTATATTGTTTATTACTTTACAGGCCAGGCTGATAAAGTGATTTGTATTGCCTGTAAAATTAAAACATTTTCTTTATGTTCCAAGATATTAAAAGAAATAATTTAAAAAATAATAACTAAATAAATAAATAAAAATTTATAATAATAATAATAATAATGACTATTAAGTGAACAAATCTTACTGAAATGTCTTGTCAGTTACTAATGAATTTTATTTAACATAAAAGACAGGTTAATTAAACAAAAAAAGAATATAAAGTAAAATATCTTACAGAATGTCCCTAATTGATAATAATAATAAAAAAAGCAAAAGAAAAGAATAAATCAAAACAGTCATTTTAATATAATTAATAAAATTCAGATTTCAATGAAAAATAAAGATTAGTATTTTCATACAGTTATTATTTAAACATATGAACATTGGTATCATCTCATACAAATGCACACACACACACACACACACACACACACACACTAACATAAACACACTTTCTCTTTCTTCATTTACTACTCTATCTTCTAGTCTTTTATTTTATATAATATTATAATTTTTAATATCATTACCATTAGAAATATTTTGATTATTACTATCATTATTGTCATCATTATATATATTTTGATTGTTATTATCATTACTGTTATCATCATTATAAATATTTGGATTATTATATCATCATTATTTTAGTTAAAAATATTTTAATTATTAATGTAATTATCATTATCATTAACATTACAATTAATATTATTTCCCTAATCATCATCATCATCATCATAATCATGATTATTATTATTATTATTATTACTGTTATTTTTTTTTTTTTTTTTTTAGTTTTTACTATATTTGTCATAAAAATTACATTTAAATTACTCACCTTTATTTTTAATCACAGATGATCTTTTCTCTCCATATCGGCCAGATGATTTGGCAGAATTGGCAGCGCTGGTTGGTGTTAGTGCTGCATCAGTTATGTGTCCTGGGACAGAGAGACCCCCTTCAGATGCAACCAGGTCTTGTTCATCTGTTGAAAACAAACAGAAAGGGACATTTTTGAAAAAATAATACAAACCATGGTTCCAATTTAAAAAAATAAAAAAATAAATAAATAAAAATAAATAAAACAAAAGCATTTCAGTTCTTGAGAGAAGAAATGTTAAAAAGTTAAAAAATTATTAAATGTGGAATTAGAAAAGTGTCCATAAATGATAATAATAATAAATTTGTATAAGAAACATTTCCAAAAAGTAATAAAAATGGTTAATATTTAAGAAATTATTATCTTTTTTTTTTTTAATATGCATTTAAAAATTTAAAAAGTGAAAAATAAAATTAATCATGAATATTGAGATACAAAAAAATAATAACAACAATAATAATAATTTCTAAGTACTGTTCTAATTCATAACTTATAATCTATTTCTCTCTTGTGCACTTGAGCTGTAAATCTTACAAAAAACCCTGACAAACACAACTTTAAAATTAAACATTTTGAAATCTAAATATATACTTAAAAATATTAAAATATGCAAATAATTTCAAAAACTTCTAAATAACCTTGACTTGTTTCTGTATCACCCAAAGGTTCTGCTGAACTTAGAGAAGCTTCTTTCTTATCATCCTGTTCTTCTTCTTTCAGATCTTTCGACGCATTGAGAGCGGCCATATTGTTTAACTTGTGGGCTTCCAGGTAGGCCATCTCTGCACCAATTTCATTGCTGACTCCTTCATAGTATAATCCTGTATGCAAGTAACAGACAGAGATAAAAACAGCAATCTGAGATTAGCCAATTCAGCATCAGTTTCATTAGGCATCCATTATAGTGTGTGTGTTTATATGTGTGTGTGTGTGTGAGTGTGAGTGTATGAAACTGAAGAACATCCAGCATTTGGTATAATTAAAAAATAAAGAAAAAAATAAAGAAAACAAACAGAGGTATTTAGTCATAGATAAATCATTTTTCTATCAATATTTCATTGCTTAGTATAATCCTAGTTATCTCTATTAAAGACAAATCTTATTGTCAAAATTTTAAAAATATTCTTTACAGTATCCTGGTTGTATTATTTATAAAAATGCTGAATACATTCTCTCAATCCTTCTAGATTATTGTTTTGTTTAAAGTGATAACCAACCTTAGTCAGTAATAAAATAACTTGAAGATAACAAGGAAAATTAAATTTACCATTTCATTGATAAATTATATTACAGATAAAAATATTAAATAAAAAAATTCTGTGCCATTTTCCTCAAGGATTGTTTTGCATTTCTGTACAATATGAAGTGACATGAACATATAAAAAGAGACAAAATGTTAGTCTGCCTCCATCTTCATGAAATAGTGGTTTTATCATCATCTTCATTATCAGCAAAGTCAGGTGATCGTCAACAGATATAAAAATAACCACCAAAAACAAAGACAAAAATTATCCTTGAGATAAACAAAACACACTTATTGATTATTTAGATCAGACCACAAAAGATCCACTTCAGTTTAATTCTTCAGTAAAACTAAAACATTTTATAGTACTATAGTTTGATTTCTGTTACATTGTAAAATGAATTTTTCCCATGATTCCATACCTAACATTGTCCAAGCCAGAATGCTTTTAGGATTCACACAGGTGGCTGCCTCGAAAAATGTTTCTGCTACTTCATTTTTCTCAGTCAAAGTGCAGACAACTCCAAACAGCAGGAAGTCTGCAATACACAGATGTAACAGTTTCAAATTTATTTATAAATTGTTATTACTTGCATATACATTTGAAGGTATCAGTGTGTAGGTATGGATGTAAATTAATCTTAAGTTTTAAGAGCATCACTAATACTATTTATACTAAAAATACAAAAAATACTATTTCAAAAACTTCTTTTTTAAATATATCTTGTTGTGTTTCTAAATTTTACTTTTTAATATCATCTACTTTATTTTCTTTTTCTTTCTCCATCTGAAATATTATTTTATTAACTCAATTATTATTTTTATGATGATGCTATTTCATGTAACTGGATTATTATTATTATTATTATTATTATTATTATTATTATTATTATTATTATCATCATCATTATTATTGCTGTTGTTGTTACTATTATTATTATCATAAATATTATCCTGACAAGATATAGTATATATATTTGTGTGTGTGTGTGTAACTAAGGTCTCTTACCCTTGGAGATGTTTTTGGTTCAGAGCAATGCATTCCTTAAAACACTGCTCAGCCTGTTAAGAAAACATCTATGAATTACAATACATTTAAACTTTAAGTTACTTTAATTCAAACATTTTGATGCCATTCCTAAATACAATTAATATTTATCAGCAGTAAATAGTCTTTCATAAGGGCCTTCTCATAAACTGAAAACCATTAATCATAATCTTTGATAATAAGCAGAAGAACTGGTCTGAACTCAAAATTGTTAATTTTAAACATATGAATGCTTAAAAGATTTAATATACTATTTTTATTTTTTTTTTTTTTTAAATAATTACTTTTAGTAATAATTATCACATTTTAATGAATACAGTGCTTACCTTTGTGACATCATTGACATACAGACAAAATGTTCCATAGTCAAACCAATTGTCTGCCTCCAGTTTGTCTCTGGCAATTCTCTGAAACATTATTATTATTGTTATTATTATTATTTTTATCATTATTATTGTTGTTGTTATTATTGTTATTATTACTATTATTATTTATTATTGTAATTTTTTATTATTATTATTATTATTATTATTATTATTATTATCATTTAAAACTTTAAAATAAGAATAAAATAAAATCATGTTTAAAAAATATTAAAAAATCAACAACAACAAAACAAAACCCCCCAAAACAACAACACCCCACAAGTAAACACAATAACCAAACAATTTCTAGAAATGAAATTGACATTTATATATAACTCTAGATCAATTTAAAAAATAATAATAATAAAAAAAAATTAAAAAATAAATTTATAACATATTTTTTCTATTGTTGCCAAAATTTTATACTACACCTTACTTATGCTATTTTCACATTTGATGCTAATAATCATCAGATCATTAACTAATTCAATATTATTAAATGATAATACATTCAGACTAAAAGATGATATTTTAATTATTCTTACTTTTTATTTCTTGACAACAGCATTCTGATTTTTAACCCAAAATTAATGATTTGAAATTTTTGAACTATAAATCATTCAAACTAAAATTAATTTTTAAAAACTATTCTTACTTCCTGGTAGTATTTCTCGGCAAGGTCAAAGTTTTCATTGACTTCTGCCTCTCTAGCAAAATGTTTGAGTTGGGCGGAGTCTGTGAGAGGTCTAGGAATGGGGGGTTGGTCTTCAAGTGCAAGCATGTTGCTCAAAGATACATGCATCTGATCTATGAGGTAGACATACAGCTCACTTAGAAAAGTCTGTGGAAAAAAAAGAAACACTTTGTATTGAAAATAATTGTCTGTGTAAAGGCTTACATGTGCTTAAAAATAAGTGTGAAAGACAAACACACACACACACACACACACACACACACACACCCAGAGACACACCCAGAGACACACACACAGACATATGTGCACATATACAGACACACACACATAGATATACACATACACATGTTTTTAATCTAATAAAATATTTATGTATCTAAGGATCTAGGAAAAATACATCACAGTTAAGATATATTTTTGAGCAAACGTGTTTTTATATGAATTTACATTTTATATGCATTTTATGTTTGGAATTTGTGTTTTGGTATAATATCTGGTGTATGTATGCAATAAATAGTTCTCATAATACTCCTAAAAAAAGTAACAACACACACTCCCAGAAAACAATATATATATATATATATATATATATACAGATTAACAAAATCATTACATAAATTAATAATTAATAAATTATCAGTGTGTAAAATAACTCACCTGAAATTCCTGACGATCTTCAAACTTGCTTGTTTTTAAGTATTTTTCTCTCACAATTTTAACAACAGAGTGCTTAAGTTGTTCTTTGAATGCAAAGTATTTTCCTGATGAATTGAGCTGATAGATCAGTTTTTGTCTCCTAAAAACAAGAACAAGTAATAAAAATAATATTAAAAGAAAATAATAATACTTTAGGGAAAAAAAACAGAACAATATAGACTGGCTCTGATAGTTTGGCACATGTGAAATAAAAAAGCTTAGAAACATTTTTTTTTAAAATCATAAAAATTTTAAAAAAAAAAAAATAAAAAAATAAATAAATAAATAAATAAATAAATAAATAAATAATAATAATAATTTAAAGAATAATTTAATAGATTAACAAAATTATAGAATAAATATACTGTTTATGTATCTTGATATCAGTGTTCAACACTTTCTACTGTTTTCACAGCATTTATATTTACTAAGAAACTTTGACAAAATAATTATTTTATAACATCATACCTGCATTCCATTACATCTGGTTTATCTGTCCCACTTTCTTTGAGCTCTTCCGAAAACATTTCTCTGAGTAAAAAGAAAACACACACAAAATTAAAACCACATAATAAAACAACAAACACACATTTTATTACACAAAACACAAATGAGAGAGACAAACGACCCATAAAACTGTTATTAAATGTAACTACATAATTTCTTTTAAATATAATGCATTTAACTAAGTTAACAGGAACATTTTTTCCCCCATTGTATTTATGATTAAACAAAATAATGTTTTGTAAGTTAAAAAGGAATATTAAATAATTAATAATACCTGAATTCATCAAGAATCAGATTAGCTACAGTGGCTACTTGATTATGGTAGTCCTCTACTGCCTGTTGTAAATAAAAATGATTATAAATACTGCACAAACAACAACAACAACAATCATAATCATAATAATATTAACAAAAAACATTGTTTTATGCTAATTCTAATTTTTTTCACCAAATGACCTATTTAAAAAAAAAAAAAAAAAATAATAATAATGTAGCTTCTTCTTTAATGTCTTTCAGGGAAAAAAATGACGTACAGAGAGACAGAGAGAAAGACAGATAAACATATATATATATATAGCAAGAGAGAGAGAAAAAAAAATTGAGAGTGAGAGAGATAATCTGTTATAGGTGAGTGTAAAAAAAGAAATTAATCTTAAAATTTTTAACCATATGTTAAAAAGAAGATTAAAAATAACTAAAATGAGAGATGATTCTTTTTGGTTTAGAATTTTAAAAATATAATTTTTACCCTGGCTGCTCCATCAGTTCTTTTAGGAAACAGAGGTCTGGGTGGAATGTACTCAGCAACTCTGAACAAAACAAAAACATCAATTATAAACTAATAAACAATTAAATGAATAAATATAGTAAATATTTATCTTGAGGAAATAAAGTGCAAACTGATAAATCCAATACCCAAAATGATTTAGGCATAATTATTATAAATAATAATCTACAGATCTTTCTTTTCTTTTCTTTTCGTTAAGAAAAACACATCGTAAAACAATTTCAAGCCAAAAATATTTTTTAAAAATTAAAAAGTTAAGGCTTTTCAAAAACGGGCAATACTTTGTAATGATTGAATAAACAACTAAAACCAAAAAAAATAAATAAATAAAGAGAATAAATAAAAGAAGTAATAATACACTTTTAAGCAAGTAAATAGATAAACACATATCTTCTTGATTAAAGCTCAAAGATAAAATGGATCATATAGACAAATTCAACAGAAAGTATAAACAATAAAATTTATATACAAATTATTTCTATCCATGTAGATAAATTAATACCTATCATTTATAGACAATACAACAATTAAAATTTACATATAAATTACTGTACAACAGTAGCATTCATATATGTATATATATATATATATATATAGATAAAATTTTATGAGTCCAAATGGTCTAAAATGTACCTTTTAGCTAATTCCTCTGGAGGTCGTTTGGGTACTAGTGGCCTTGTCAGAGCAATTTCTAACACAATGTAAGATTTGGAATCAACATACTGTTGACCTTCAACATTTGTTGGGGCTTGAGTTTCATAGTCAGAGGCAGTGTCTGATTTTTGTGCTTGGGCTGCCTGGAAAACAGAAATAAATAAATAAATAAATAAATAAATAAATAAATAAGCAAGCAAATAAGCAAATAAATAAATAGATAAATAAATAAATATACAAATTAATTATTTAATTAATTAATAAAAAAAAAATATACATTTTGATCAAATAATTTAAAAAAAAAAAGGATAAGTAATAATGAATGTGAAGTTATTGTCGAATGAAATAGAATCTGCCAAACATTATTTATAAGAAGACGGAAAGAAATGATAAATGGCATTTAATAAATATGTAATTTCATGATAATTAAAACAACTGACTTCTTTTTTCTTTAATTATATCCCTAAAATATTCTCAAAAACAACATAATTTATATCAGCATAAATTGTTTAAGTTATAAAATTACAAATAAACATCACTTGAGATGAAGAAATTTTAATCAAAATTTAGATTATTTTAATTTAAATTTCAAGGTTGTTCATTTCATTATTCACAAAGGAGATGTGTTTAAAAATGAGATTCAATTTTTGGTATTATCAAAATGTAACAATGTCTTATTAACATTGTTTTAAAACTTTAAAATGTAACAACTTCTTGATACAAAACCTCAATTCTGTTCTATTACATTAAAAAGAATGGAGTTATTATTGTTAAGCAGTTAAAGCACATTTAGATAAATTTGATACAAAATAAGCAAAGCATTTAGGAGTTGTTAGATTTGTGTGTAAGTATGAAACTAATCTCTAACTGGTCATTTTATTTATGATTTTTAAGTTGATAAAAATATTCAAACTAGTACAGGTATATCACTGAAATCTTAAGGAATGTTTGTGTTTGTCTTTCTTCATAAAATAAAAATTAGCAAATGATATATGATACAAGCAAATTAGAAAGTTATAAATATGTACATTATGTCCACATACATACACTCACACACTCACATACATATGGAACTGTTTTTTGAAATGAAAACTAAAACTGATTCAAAATAAAACAACAAATATGAATAACAAAAATGAATAACAAAACAAAACAAAACAACCATAAAATAAAATAAAAATAAAAATGAAAATAACAATAAAATAATAAATATTTATTGTAATTATGAATAAATTACTCAATTCAAAATTTATTATTAATTTTTAAATTTTGCTTGGCAAAATTTAAGAAGTTTTATATATATATATATATATAGAGAGAGAGAGAGAGAGAGAGAGAGAGAGAGAGAGAGAGAGAGAGAGATTCCTTTTTATTACATCTGCATTCAATTTTATTAACTGTATTATATTTTATAAAAAAATAAAATAAAATAAAATAAAATAGAATAAAATAAAATAAACAGGAACAAACAACAATCTTACTTTACCAGTAAGATTATTCAGAGATCACCACATTTTAAAAACATTTTTTAACACATTTATTGGGTGACTTTGAAACATTTTTCACCACAAAATAATTATTATTTCACATAAAAAAAAAACATATTTACAGAATTTTTCTATTTACTTCTAGTTCTTCCTTTTTCTTTCTTTCCTTCTTTATTATTTATTATAAAAATTACTATTTTTATTAGAGGTAATTCTTAAGACAATTTAAAGCTTTTATTTATTTTTATAAACGTTTCCAGTCAAATATATAATAAAACAATTTTAAATTTATTTACTTCAGTTCTTTTTGCTTATATGCTGTAAGGGTGTTCTCTAAATATCTTTTTGGAAAAATAGTATTATTAAAAAAAGTAAATAAAGAAAATTAAAATAAAGAAAATCAAAAACACTTTGGATTTTTTACCAAATGTTTATCCTCTTTTTCTTTGCTTTGAGTATTGTGTAGGCTGTTATTGTTGCTGATATTTACTGTTTTGGCCTACACATGAGACACACACACAATAATAATAATAATAATAATAATAATAATAATAATAATAACAGTTATAATAACTGTAAAAATAACAACAATAATAATAATAATAATAATAATAATAATAATAATAATAATAATAATAATAATCAATCGACAGACAGACAGATAGGCAGACTGACAGAAAGAAATAAAGATCAGCAGATATAAAAAGTATTTAAGAGATAAAAAAAGAAAATAAATGAAAACAAAACAAATAAATAAAAACTGAAAAAATTTCTGCGCTTTAAAAATGAAATAAACCAGTTCAAGGGAGACAACCTTTTATTTCTACCACTCATTAAGTTAAATATATTATCTAATTTAACTTCTGTATTAATAATAATAATAACAGTAATAAATAATTAAATAAATAATGTTAGTAATAAAATAATAATAATAATAATAATAATAAATAAATAATACTAGTAATAATAATAAA
Organism: Chrysomallon squamiferum; assembly: GCA_012295275.1. Lineage (NCBI taxonomy): Eukaryota > Metazoa > Mollusca > Gastropoda > Neomphalida > Peltospiridae > Chrysomallon > Chrysomallon squamiferum. The sequence continues at coordinate 40,201,208 of CM022665.1, read as the reverse complement.
TAATACTAGTAATAAAAATAAATAATACTAGCAATAAAATAAAATAATAATAATAATCATAATGATAAAATGAATGGGAAGCCAAATATTTTCATTAAAATAATTCAGTAACTGCCTGTGCAAAAAACATACATATTACTATCAGCAGAAATGTCATTATCTACAAAGTCCAAAACACTAAGCAAATGTATTCAAGTGTAGTGACCAATCAGGAAAGAGATATTACAATGTATACCAATATTTTGTTTTTGAGTAGAGTCTTACTCACAAACTGATCAAAATGTAAACAGGTATTACTAATTTCAACGACTTTTGCATCCATCATTCTTTCTCCATGTAGAAATTTAACTACAAACCTAAGCAATCTATTAAAAAAAAAAGATTAACAGTTTCTACAACATCCCTCTGTACTATGAAATAATGTGGGGAACTTTGTAAATGGACATACTACAAAATAACATGTTCTAATTACAAATTAGGAATGATTTCTAATTAGGATGCACAGCTTACAAAGTAAAAGAGTATTTAAGAGTTACTGTTATCTTGTAAATACTTTACTGCTATGTTAATAAGTATTACTGCTTGTACATCTATAACAATGGTGCAGTATTTAATAATACTGCACCATGTACTTCTACAATTTACCAAAAGCAACCATGCAGCCTGCGACAAACTTCTTGCAGTTGTAGAAGGCTGAAAAAATGCAACTATTTTCTTTTTCTTTTCACAAAATAAGCAAAATATAATTTTAAAATTTCAAATATCTGTTTTCTATTTTCCAAGCAAAATTATTGAAAAAAAAAAAAAAAAAAGAAAAATAAAAATAAGGAGAAGCATATTTCTGTGTAAAAGCTGAATTTTAATTTCTGTTTTTTCTTTTTCTTCTTCTTCTTCTTTTCTTTCTGGGGTGGGTTGTATTAAAAGCACACAGTTGTTGTTAAAAGAACACACATTTATAATTAGTGTCTAATGCCTTTGGGAATAATAAAAAATTTATATATATTAAAAACCAAACAGCCCATAACCATTTTAAAGAGCAAAATAAAATTAATACACACAGCAAAAGAGAAAATCAAATGTAAATCAAGCAAAATTAATTTGATCATTTCCAAAAATGATATGGAATATTAAGCGCACATTCCTTTACTACTCTTTAGAATAGAAAATTAAAACAATATATAATAAAAGAAAAGAAAAGAATTAAAAATTAAAAATTTAAAAATAAAACTGCTTAAAAATGAAAAACTAAACTGCACATTCAGATTTAAAAAAAAAAAAAATATATAAAAATAAAATACAAAAATAAAATACAAAAATAAATAAACAAAAAATAATTAAATAATTATAGATAAACTGCATCCAAAAGCACATCCAAAAGTGCAATGGCCTCACTGAATGTTTGTGCCAAAAGAGGTTGGGTTAATGAATACATATACATATATATACATGCATATAATATATATATATATACATATAATAATAATTATTATAATAACCAATATATATTTTTGAATACAATTTCTGATATCAGGGTAAATACGTAGGTCAGTAGATACATTTGAATACATTTTCAATAAATATATGTTTAGTAGATAAGTATTCATGAACAAAATTCCAAATGCCATGGGTAAGTAAGTATTCCTGACTAAAATAAAATGTCAAAGGTCGCAGCGATTTTCAAAAGCATTCTACAAACCTCGTCTCCAAGTTGAGAATGACTACTCGATCTCTGTAATGTTCAATTACAGACAATACAAACAACTTTATTATTATCATCATCAGCAGCAGCATCATTCTCATCATCACAATTATCTTGATAGTTTTGATTACTATTATTATTATTATTATTATAATTATCATTTTTATTAATATTACCATTACATTTACTGTTATCATCATTATTATCAATTATTATTATTATTATTATTATTATTATTATTATGACAGTAACTATTAACATGAGCATTATAAATTATTATTATTATTATTATTTTAGATATAATATTTCATTATCCATGTACTTATAAAAAAAAAAATAAATATATATATATATATATATATTTAAAAAACATTGATTAAAAGAAATTAAAGTATTATTTTACATCACACTGAGAAGGATGTGCTAGGCATTACAATTATTCTTTTGAGGCAATGCCAAGCAATGGGTATAAATGACTGAACATGATTAACCATTAACATGTTTGTAACAAGAAATATTTAGCAGTCTTGCAGTCCTGTCTGAGATTGAGAATGTAAAGTGCTGCTTATAAAAGTGAAGCAAAATGGCTATGATGTAAAGAACCAGTGCAGCAGTAAAAATGTTTGTATGTGGGTTGTAGAAGTAATAAAATGTATTTTGTAACTTAAGTCTGAATTGGTTTAAAAATCTAATTGTTTTTGTTGGCAAATATATTTTAAAGAGATTTATATCTTAACTACATTGATAGTTTAAATATATTAAATATTAAATATTTTAAATAGATTTATATTTTTAAATAGATTTGTATTTTAAATAGGTTTGTATTCTAAATATATGAACATTTTGAGTAAATATATATTTTAAATATGTTAATATTTGAATTATTAAATTGATAACAGACAATCTATTTTAAGTCGTTTTAATTTCAGTTTGAACACTTATATTTTGTACTGATTTATAAAATAATTAATGCATACATTTGTTATAATATTCATTTATTTTTACTTAGAGTTTTAAATTTATTTTTAAGAAAGTGCAGATGAAATGTGATTCAAAATGCACCACCCACAAAATGAATCATTATTTTACAATTTTAAAAACAAAGATTATAGAACAATCCACTGCAGTCAAAAATCTGTTTCAAACAAATTTCTTAAACAAAACTATTATATTTTTATAAATTTTATTCTTTTAAGTCTATTTAGATTATTATAAAAAAGAAACTTTGAAAGTTCTATACATTAAATCATTTTATTAAGTCATTTCAAACGTAATTAAATGAATTTTAATATATATGACTGATTTAAAAAATAATAATGTACTGACAAAATACTCAAAATAGATATAATTTATAAAAACACATACACAAAATATAATAATAATAATAATAATAATAATAATAATAATAATAATAATAATAATAATAAAACTACAAAATGTAAATAAATAATTGTCATCATCATAAATGTTTAAAAATGTAATTTATGAAAAATAAAATGAAACCTACCCCCTTTTTCTGGTCCTTTTTGTCATCCTTGCCAAGTTTTTTTGGAGATGGTGATGTAGTGTTTCTGTTTAACAAGTTGAAGGCAACTCTGCTGGCTTCATCAGCCACACCGGCCTTTCTTCTGCCTGCAGTCTATTTTAAAAAACAAACAGTATAAGAGACAAATGGCACCAACAAACAAAAATATTAGGTTTTCTTTGTTTCTGAGAGAAACAAAACCATTATAACTAACCTGGAACCAAAATAGAAAAGGCTAAAAAGGAACAAAAGCCATAATATTTTGTATTTCATATTCTGATATCCATTGATGATGAATTCATTTCTTTGATCAAATGATTAAAGTCAATGAGGATGACGAAGGATCATTATCTATGCACACCGCTTTTTATTTTTTAATTTTGATTAATTTTTTTAATTTTATTTCTTCAGTGGGTAATGCACATGCCATCACTTAAAAAATCTTTCAGAAAATATATTACTTAGGTTATCATTATCATATACTTGAGGATAGAAATTACAAAAATATGTAAAATAAAAAAAATGTTTTACAAATTACCTAGAATAAAGTTTGGGATCTCACAACAATCAACTTTTAAATAAATTTTAGAATACAAAAAAATTAGTAAACATGTACCTTTTTAAGACTCATGGTGAAAAATCAAAACGAGCAAAGAAATATACACACAACACTTGTGATATTTAACAATATCAAAAAGTCTCAAATCTTGAACTTTTTTGTCATCAAGTATGCAATAACGAATTCCAAATAACTGATCAATGATCACATGACACAAACTTTGAATATTCCACAAAACGCCAAAAGATTTAATCTGATGTTAATTTTAATTCACAAAACACAAGATTCTGAAATTACATTCTCGATCATGGTGGTTATACAAAATATTTCTCTAGTATTTCACAATTTAGAAAATAAAAATTGAAATCTGAAATTTCAAATGTACAATGTAAGACCTAGATGGTAATTTATTTCAGCAAAGTCAGTTTCTCCAAACACATATAATCCAAAAATTTAGAAGTTTATGAGAAATACAGTAAGACACAAAACTGCACCTGTCTTCAAACAGCACAACTCACAACTGTGAAAGACACCCGTTTATAAACAATTAAATTATGCTAATTAATTAGTTTACCTTTTCGCTCAGCAGGTGGTCAGTATAAGGAAGAACCTTATAAGCACCATGGACTTTGCTTACTGGAAAAGAGAAAAAAAAAGAAGAAAAAGCGTTAATCTAGTAATTAATTATTTATTTTAATTAATCAGGTTGTCGTGATAAACACAAGTAATGGCCATTTCTGCTTTATTATTGATAAACAGGAGGATATTAAGAGACAAACTTGTTATTAATTAATCACATTTTATGCCAAAATAAACAGAAGGCAATTAAAACTCAAAGAAAAATAATAATTATGTAATTGTTTGAGAAAATAAAAAATAAAGATAAAAAGTGTAAAATAAAACAAACAAAATTTAATTATCAGAAATACAAATACAAATAAAAATAATAAATAAAGAAATGAATGAATACATTTTAAATTAAATTTTATACCTCTTAATTTAAATTTCAAAAATATAATAAATGGAAAAATATTACTCTAATAAATAAATAAACAAATATATGCATAAAAAACAATAATAATGATAATAATAATGATAATAATAATAATAATAATAATAATAATAAGAATAAGAAGAAGATGATGAAGATGAAGAAGAAGAAGAATAATAAGATGATGATGACAAAGAAGAAGAAAAAGAGCATTATAAATAATAGAGATAGATAGATAGACACACAGACAGACAGACTAATAGATACAGAAATAAATAAATAAATAAATAAATACCTCCAGGATATAAGAGTGGAGCCATGTCAACAAAGGCAACTCCATGAAAAGAGATTGAAGAATCATGTTCTTCCTGAAAGTCAAAAAACAAAAATATTTCAAATATTATTTTATCTACACATTTTACATTCATATTTATCAAACATAAAATTCAAAGTAACAGTATAAGAAAGAAAGGCAGGCAAGTCTATTCTGTGGCCTCATCTTACTAACTGTAAGCAACATATCTTTTTTAAACATACTTTGTGATACGAATAAGTTTTTTGTACCTCCATTTAGGAGAACTGGCTAGAACTGAAAAAAGCCCAAATGTTCTACAGAGTCCAGTAGAGCCTACTCCTAAGAATGATTCCTGATTTATTTTATATCACTTTAATGTGCAGCATTGATTCATATATATATATATTTATAAGTAATAATAATAATAATAATAATAATAATAATAATAATAATAATAATAATAATAATAATAACAGTACTGCCAAAAACAGAAAAATATATTAAATAAATAAAGTTATTACATGAATATGATTATGTTATATGGAAAATATGTAGATAATAATAATAATAATAATAATAATAATAATAATAATAATTTTAAAAGTAAAAAAAAACTTTACTGATGTTATAATATGAATAAGAAAATAAATGATAACTGGTATGGACATAATGTCCTCTTCATATATAATGATAACTGCTAAACTAAAATACAATTATAATGATGTTGAAAAAATTATTTCTACAACATCTATCATGTCTCTATTCATAATGTTTTTTTCCTCTAATATTTTGCTTTTAAACCATTAAATGTTCCACTTTATTTTGAAATTAAATTTCTTTGATAAATTATATATTTCTTTTTCATTAATTCTCATACGGGAAATAAACAAACAAATAAATAAATAAATAAATAGACAATAAAAAAATAAAATTAAAACAAATAAAAACAAAAAAAATAATGATAAAAGAAATATTAATGATAATAATGATAATGAATATTATAATAATAATAATAATAATAAAACATTAATAAAAAAATAAAAAATAAATAAATAAAGTAAAAATTAATGTTAAATAATTATTGTTATGAAGGTGTTTACTGTTATATTTAAAATTTGTTTTGAATACTGCTATACACATAGTTGTCTATAAATAATGTGCTTTATAAAAAATAACTAACATTAATAACTGCCTATAAAATTATTAACTTCTAAAGCACGTTCCTATTAGGCAAGCTATCATCTTAACCAGCAAAAAACTAAAGTAAATTCTAAACAGCTAGTCATTTCTAACAGAAACTGCTAAATTAAGGATTTATTTTTGCTAATCTATGCTTGTAACTAATACAGTTACTGAATGGTAGATCTTGTAAAACATAATTATATCTATACTGTTATTTATTTATTTATTCTATCATTATTAATATCTTTATCTAATCTACATGTATAATGTTGTGGTTCACAAAACATTCTAACCTCAAAAGAAAAGAAGAAAAAGAAAGAAGATAATTTTTTGAGAATCACTGTTTTGATCTAATAATGGTTGATTCAAAATTGCAATATTTTCAATCCATTCAAAATTCCATGTACATGTTACTTCAAATTTATTTATTTATTTATTTATTTATTTATTAAAAGATTATTGATATTTTAAATTATTACTGTTTTGCTGTTTTCTTGTATTATCTTAAGTACACTTTGGTGGTACATACATAATGGCCTGCCATTGAATGCATTTTGAATACTTCATGTTCTTTAATTTTCTTTAATTTGTAATAGCAACTATTCTTTATTAATGATAAAGCTTAGATCTAGGAAAACTGAAATTTTTTCTTTTTTTTCTTTTTTTCTTTTTTTTGTGGTATTGGTACCTATTATTATTATTATTAAAAGAAATCTGTTTGTTTTGTTTCTGTTTTAAAAAATCTGTGAATAATGATTATATATAATTTTATAATAAACTGTACATACATTTTATACAGATATCTAAAATATAATTAGGCCATTTGCAAGCACCACTACAGCTGCACTTTAAGAAGAAAACCATAAAAATGTAGCTGCTAACAATGAATTATGTATCTAGGATCAGATGTTTCAACAACAATTAAATAAGTAAATAATTTAATAAATGAAGAATCTTTTTTTAAAAAACAACAACAACAACAAGAACATGAACTATAAAATGAAACACACACAAAGAAACAAACAACTAATAGACTGAACTTTTGAAACAACATTTTTCTGCTATACCAACCTTTGGACGATTTGCGGCCTTCAAATAATATAAAATTAATGTAATAAAGTAAACATGAAATCAAACAGAATTTCAACTTGTAGTAAAATAAATATCACTTAAAATTAGTTCTACTAAGATACTCCAATGTGAATTTAAAGCATCTATCTCATCCCATGTAAATATTCCCCCCCACTATGCACACACAAACACACACAGACACACACACATACACACAGAGAAATTTGATGCATTCATCTAATTACTACTAAAACAGAAATGAAAATGTTATATTAATAATAATGTTAAAAATAATAAAGATAATAACAATGGTGTTAATAATGGTGTTAATAATGTGAATGTTAATAATGAAAATGATAATAATAATAAAAACAACATATTAACAGTAATAAAGACAGCAACAGGAAAAATGATAAACAACATCAGCAACAATAATAATCACAGTGTGATGATAATAATAATAATGTGATAATTAAACTAATTATAAATTACCTTTTTCCCTTTTGTTCCAGTGGGGTGGGGAATTCTGAAAACTTCTACTGGCCACAAACGACATTTGGCAACAGAATCTTGAAAACTGCAACAAAAAATAACGTTAAAGTAGAAAACTCATCTGACCTGGATTGCACTTCAGCTATACATAACTGCATTCAGACTGTAAATTAATAGTGATATATACATATATATATATATACACACACACACACACACACACACATACATACATACACACACCTAAGATATCAAATATAACAAAAGCCTCTAATCTTAGTGATAAAATCAATTATAAAATGTACAACTATGATTTTGTACAAGTAATAAATATGGAATTAAATAATATAAATTTATATATTAATACAGTTTATCAGTTTAACAAATGAAATGAAATAAAATGAAACAAAATAAAATAAAATAAAATAAAATAAAAAAAATGCACTGACTGCAGCTTGTTTCTGTTTGTTTTATAAATATTATCTCTATCTAATTACATTTGATCTTTATATTGAATGCTTATAACTTTATATTATAATTACTGTCCATACTGACTGCATTTACAATCACCTTCATTTGCTACATACAATTTACAATCTCAATTACATAATATTAATTTACAATAACAGTTATAAATGATATTGACTTTAACCCAAGGTCTTTAAGTGAACATAAAAATAACATTTTCACAAAATTAATTAAAAGTGTGGTCTTCAGTTGTTTGAAGAAACATCTGAAGCAGTTACAATACTATTTAAAACTGATTTCTAATTACGTGTACTCTTTGAATTTAAATTTTAAAAAAAATAAAAATATATATATAAATAAAACTGTTATCTAAACAGCAAGTTACTTTTTGACTGCAGCAGCCTCCAGATAGCATCGTCTTTCTGTGTTCCAGCAAACCCGACTCTTTTCTGACTCTGCTGTGCTTCTGTGATCTCTGTCATCTTTACTTCTGAAATCACCATCTTCATCTTCCAGGGAAACTGTTGAGATGAAGCTAGAGAGAGAAAGAAGAAAAAGATGATAACAGTGGCAGTAGCAGAAGGACTAGAAGCAATGTAGTGGCATTGGTGATCTTAGTAGAAGTAGTAATAATAATAGTGGTAGTAGTAGTAGAAGTAATAGTAGTAGTAGTAATGGTAACCTGTTTAGTAAGAATAGTAGTAGTTGTGGTCGTAGTAGTAGTAATAGTAATAGTAATAGTAATTGTAGTAATAATAGTAATAATGGTAATAGTAGTAGCAGAGATGGTAATAATTATAAATGTAAAAACAGCAGTAATAACAGCAATAGTACTAGTAGTAATGATTAAAGTGATAATAACAGTGGTATTGATTGCAGTAGTATTAGTACTATTAGTGGTAAGAACTTGTGGCAAAAAGATATTCAGATGGACATTAAGAAAACAGATTATACTCAGAGGCAGTTTGAAATAAAAAACACAGGACAGACAACTCTGGAGAGATGTTGTCAATGGCTTATGTCCCAGGAGGGATGATGGGCCTAAGTAAGTAAGTAACTAAATAAGTAAGTAAGTAAGTAAGTAACTAAATAAGTAAGCAAGTAAGTAATAGTAATAACAGTAGTAGTAGGAACAGTAGTATCCACAATATTTGTAGTAGGAATGGTAGAAGGAACAGCAGTGTTTATAATTATGTTTAATTTGATTTATTGCTACCATAATTTAATGTTAAAACTGACAGATTCCTTCTAATAATAATAATAATAATAATAATAATAATAATAATAATAATAATAATAATAATAATAATAATAAAAACAATAATAATAAAAGTAATAATAACAATAGTAATGATGATGATGATGATGATAAAATAATACTAATACTAATACTAATACTAATACTAATACTAATATTAATAATAATAACAGTAAGAATAATAATAATAAATATACCTGTCAGTTATGTATACAGCCTGTCCCTGTGCAGTTCCAGGAATTGCCCACTTTTTCTGTTTGTTGGGTAGCTCTTTGTCAGCTGGTGGTTTGATGTGGCCTGATGGAAACACGACTGTAACTTCTTTCTGTAATTAAAATAATTAATAAAATATTTACTGCTCAGTTCAAAGATTATACACCTGAACACTTTAGTATACCTTACATACAATGCAGAATGCTTAGTTAGCTCTACTTAAGAGCCAGAGCCATGCTATGGTCCTAGTATCTACATATTTTAAATTAAATGGCTTAGGTACTATGCAGCTGGTTACATTCGACTGTTCAGGTAACTAGTAATGTAACTAATTATTAAATACTGAACATTCTTTAAAGATAATAATGTCTTGTAGTTAAAATTCTTATCTTCAGTAATGTAATAAAACAGTGAGTTTATTTGTATTATAATTTGAAAGACAAGTTTATTTCTGACTATAACAAATTTTAAACACTTAAACCCCAAATTTATTTCTGACTATAACAAACCTTAAACACTTAAACCACAAATTTATTTTGACTACAACATCATCTTAATTATTTTAAGATCAAGACAATTTTAATCATTATGATACCGTAACCATTTGAAATGCATTTTATAAGACAGTGTTACAATCTGAGTTCTTATACACCCCACAAATTTATTTTGAGAAATTTATTTTAACTCTAATATAATTTTAGTTGTTTGAAACCAAAACTTATCTTGACTAAAGAATTATATTAATAGGCCTTTGAACATTTTTTATTTTTTTTTTTTTTTTTTTTTTTTTTATTTTTAAACAAAATCTTTACAATTGAAATGGAAGAAATGTGAAAAACTTTTCATTCTGAATGTCTGAATATTAAACCTCTGAATATATATATATATAAATATGTATAGTGACATGGGATGGCCATACTTTTGTATATATACTAACTACTGAGGTTTTCAGATGTTGAAGATACAATTAAATTCTGACCTCTGCATTAACTGGCATTGGTAGTGCTGCTATGAAATGGAACTGCTGTCCAGAAGACATCTGCCAGGTCTCAGGTGGGGAATACAAAGATTCCATTGTAATAGCAAAAAGGTTTCCTTCCTTGAGCTGATGTTCATCTAGAATTGGGTCACTCACTGATATGGTGAGATCAACTTCTGGCTGTAAAATTAAATAGAAAACAAAAATAATAAATAAATAAATAAAGAAAGAAATAAAGAAAGAAATAAAGAAAGAAATAAAGAAAGAAAGAAACAAACAAACAAACAAACAAAATAAATAAATAAAAAGGAATAAAATATAATAATAATATTAGGTTTGTAAATAAGATATATTTTGTACTTTATTAATAATATTAACTGCTATTGGTATTTTATATATATTTATATATCTGCGATAACATTTTAAATATTTTGTTCTCTTAATTAAAAAGATTATCCTTCATAAAGATATAATTAAGATAACAAAATATTCAAACTTTACCAGAGATATTTTTTTTTTAACAGTCTTCATCTGCAGTTATTTTCATTATTAATTAAGATTAGAAAAGCAGAATAATGGTGACAATAACAATGACGATCATGATGATGATGACAAAACATAACTCTGAAGAATTATGAATGCATATAGACTATTTCTTTATATATAACTTTAGGCGTGTTGTTAATGCTAAGAATCAATCTGCAGCTAGGCCTACCTTGTTGTATTCAGGTGGTATCTGCTCTAGTGGAGATCCTGGTAAAGGGCTAATAATTAAGGTGTATTTCTGTGAAGTTTCTCCTGAAATAAAAACAAAAAAACAGAATATTAACAGGGCTTTTCTTTCAACTTAAGTCTGAAATAAAAAAAAATCTTTAGAAAATAAAAGAGAAAAAGAGAGACGTTCTGGTGTAATTTAAATTAAATGGGTAAATGTCAACAAATAGATATAAAAATACAGAGTAATACTAATGTAGACACTCCATGATAAGATGGCAAGATTAGAAAAAGAAAAAAAGAGAGAGAGATGAAATAATAATAATAATAATAATATAATTAAGACTAATAAGTATTTATTGGTTATCAGTATGTTAAAATATTAAATGAAATATTTATACCTTTCAACAAAGGAAGAAGATCAACACTACTCTGTCCTAGCAAAATAGTCTTTTCTTCCTTTTGTCGCTTCTCCTTTGGAAGTACTTCAATAAATGTCACTGAAAAAAAATAACAGTGAAATTATGATGCTGAAAAAAGCTTTAAAATGTTAAATTATCTAATACTTGTTTTTATCACTTTTAAAAAAATTATTTTTTTTTTTATTTATTGATTAAATAAAATAATAATAAACTAAATCAAAGAGTAACAGTAGAGTTTTTCTTTTTTTGTTATTTTTTAATTATTATATTTTTCTACCAGCAAATCATTCAGTCACACTGATAACCTCATCATATTCAATAAAATTTGAGTTATTTTCCTTTTTTGACTTAATTAAAGCATTCAACATATATCAAATAGATGATATAAATTTAAATAAATGTGTGTCTGACAAATGAACATTCTACTGAAAATCAAGTCTTTTGGGGGGTTTTTTTTGTTTCTTTTTTTATGTGATACCTGTGGATTAAATGAGAAACTCATCTACTCACAGACTACAGGTTTATTTGCAATGTCATCCAATACAGCTGGGTCTTCATAGGAGACATTTAGAGTTGCATTGTAGTTGAACTCTGCTGGAGTTTCAAGAGTGCAATCAACCTTGGGTGATTCTCCAAGAACTTTTTCTCCAAACTCTACTCTAATGGTGGTATTAACAACATCACCCTTTTGTCCTTTCTGTCAAAATTAAACATATAATATAAAATAATTCTGTATTTAGGTACCATATAAAAATATCTACCAACTGTAGTTAAATAAGCACATAAGTAAAAATAAATACTACTACAGATTTGAGTAATATCACACATTGCATCAAAATTACATAATATTGCTAATAGTGATGATGAAGATTATATCAAAACATTTTATTATATGTTCATAATATGAAATGCAATAAAACAAAACCAGATAATCAGTGCTGACAAAATTTTGAAAATCATTAAAGTAACTTAATTTTATAAGTAATAATTTATACTTACCAAACCACGAACTCTGTGTATAGCAATATTTATTGCCTCCGGAGATCGGATTAAAGAAGGATCATGGTCCGTCATACTGCGACTAAATAATAATAATAATAATAATAATAATAATAATAATAATAATAATAATAATAAAAAAAATAATAATAAATTAGGAATCCTGTTTTATGATCGTACATAGTCTGTTATATAATTAAAAGACGTAAAAGGGTATATTTTACAATGTTATTATTATTATTATTAACAGTAAATATTCAAATCAAATCTTGCCAAATTTAACATTTCTTTTTGTTTGTTGTTTTGCCCTTGTCTATACTGAAATAATTATGCATGATCTTAATTATAGTTAGGTATCGGGAATAGGTTACTGTCGACAACGAAGCAATGCACCTTATAATTTATTTCTATTTGAAAACACACAAAAAATAACGAATGCACTAAATTTAAAGCAATGAAAAAACACGTTTGCAATCGGAAAACATATACCTGTAGTATGAGAGGTTAAAACTGCTGTTAAAAATAAAGTATAAAAATAAAATAAGGAAAGCTCGCTCAATACACAATCAACAACTAATAACTTGTTCTTGTTCTGGTTTCCTGGCAACCATGTCAATACGTAATACATTTAAACTTCCGGTTCCGTTTGATTACTAACAAAATTCATTTAAGTTGTCTACCTTGATTGAAAACGTGAAAAAGAACGAAAAACGAAAAACACCTTTCTACAAAATGAAAGCCATTGTTCAGCGGGTTATGCAAGCAAGTGTGACAGGTTATATGTTTTACACAAAATTATAGTTTTAATTTGCCTTTAAAAAGAAACGTTTAATAAATTATAATTTATTATAACCATTAACATTGTGATCGTGTTGTGCGGAACCAGTTCAACAGTTGCCATTTGAATATTTACGCACACACACACACACACACGATTACATCATTATAATTATATACAACAATAAATAAAATCAATTTAAAATAAACAGTTCAACTGTTTTTAAAAGGCCATAGTACATTTGTTAAAGGTGTTGGTGTATGTGAGAAGGTAAACACACATACACAAACAAAAAAAAATAAAGATACATAAATAAATTAAAAATAAATAATAAAATCACTCTTGCTGCTAACTTAGAGACAATATATGGAGTAATGATATGTGAGTGCATGTGTGTGTGTGTGTGTGTGTGTGTGTGTGTGTGTTACATGTGTACATGTGCACGGAGGCACATCTATACAATGAAACGCCTATAAAGCAAAAAACCTGGGACTATATCATTTTTTTGGTTTACCGATGACATGTTTTAGCAATCATTCACAGCAAACTCAGAATTCCATTGTTGATAAATAAACATTGTGGTAAAGAAACGATTAAAAAATGTTTAATTTGTGGCTGCTTTGCCAGTTATTTACATAAACTCGAGGAACAAATAGCAACAAATTTATTGGGAAGATATAGGCATACCAATCTCATTCCTAACAAGTACAGCATATATATGTTTATTTCTGTTACAAACTAAAAGTTAACTGAATGACAAAAGCATTTCAAGGAATAAACAAATTCAACTATAAGACCAGTTAGAGAACTGATCCACAGAAGACCAAACACAACCCGGAAATGCTACACTGAGCAACCACTTGTTACTTTTCTTTTACAACCTGTACCTCTGCAATTTTGACAGATGAATGGTATGGTCTAGACATTCAGTGTACTAGTCATATTTTTGTTTGTTCAGTTTTCAGAGGTAAAATTTGTATTAAAAAAAATCACATTGGATAGTGTGTTCAGTATTCAGAGTAAAGGGGTTCTCAGTTTTCAGTGGTTAAATCTATGTAAATCACAGAAGCAAGAAATATGTTTGGTTTTGAGGGAATTTCGATTTACAAAGGGTTTATTTTGTATATATGTAAGTGAAACATATCTAAGACATGTTAAATAGTAAGATGAAATGAGATATATTTTAAACATTTGTTCATTAATTTTTTTCTTTGTTTGCAGTGGGAGATGAAGTTGTGGGTTCAGTGGGAAGAGGTCTGTGTGTACTTCTTGGTATTTCAAAACATGATACACCCAAAGATATGGATTATATGTAAATATTCATATTTTTCTGAGTAAAATATAAATATTTATTTTCTTTTGTTTTTATCATCATCATCATCATCATTATTATCATTATTAGTGGTGGTAAATATGGAACTTTTTAGTATTTTCCAGTTTCAAGATCTTTAATATTGGATTTTTTCCCTGTTATATATGCTGAGCAATTTGCTTTTATTTTTACAAAAGATTTTTTTAAAGATTTTTTTTTTTGCTGATCAATAAAAGCAGATCAAGAACTATTGATAGCAAATTTTTTTTCTCAGAAATTATCATTACAAACAAATACTTTGTGTTTCACAATATATATATATGTCATTAACTATAAGATCTATATGACTTCTGCAAATATTCATATTGACCCTTACGAATTAAATATTTTAATTAAATTGGAATATATATTATTAATGTATTTGAACAAAATTATTCATATGTTTCATATTTATTCATCAGGGTCCGCAAAATATTAAAACTTAGAGTATTTGAAGATGATCAAGGAAAGAGATGGATGAAAAATGTGATGGAGAAAAATTATGAAATATTATGTGTGAGCCAGGTACATGAGCACATATTTATTGTGTTAAAAGTAATATATTATGAAACAATGTAAATATTAATCACTCCCCCCACAAAAAAGAAAAAAAAGAAAAGATGGTATGAAATACAGAAAACAGAATTGAAAGAATTACATATTTTACAGATCAAACGTATGATAGATGAGGTAAAATAATTTAGATCAGTAAACATATTGTGATTAATTTTACTTTACATTTTCACTGAAAAATGCAAACAAATCTGTTAGCCTTTTATTTTATAACTATTTACCCCATTGTTTTGGGTCTTTTTTTAATATTATCACCATATTTCAATGGTTGTAATTCATTATTTTTATCTTAGTGACTCACTTGCTCACAATGACTCTGTGTCTGTCTGTGTCTCTCTCTGTCCTCTACTATTCTCCCTTCTTCTCCCTTTCTTAGTTATTTCCAAACGCTTATTTATTAAACTACAATTGTTTCTTCTGTAATTTTCTCTTCTGCTGTTTATTTTTTTATCATTCAAGTTTACTCTAAATGTAACACTCAAAGGTAACAAGCCAGATTTTCATGAGTCTATGGGGCCAGATTTATCACAACAGATGTACGGTGAATTTTTGAAACAGTTAAGAGCAGCTTATGAACCTGGGAAAATTAAAGGTCAGACAATCTTAAAGATTGAAATGTAAATGATTCTATGTGATTTTTCATTTATTTTAAATCAATACTTGTAAATGCTTATATCATTAATTATGTACTTATGTACATCAGTATTTCAGTCAGTCATATTATTTCAAAATTAATTCAAAAATTTAATGATCATGTTATAAAGTTCTGTAAAATAAGAGCATTAACAATCAGCAGTTGAAAAAAAAAGTATTTATTACTCAAATAATAATAATCAGTGGAATAATTTAGCAATGATAATAATTACAGATTAATACTGTGGTTGTTGCTGTTTTCATATAAATAATAATAAATGAAAACCTATATAATCTACTTGATCCACCCACAGAAAAGAAAAAAGATTTCATGGCAGAAATAATCCTGAAATAAGACTTAATGATAAAATATTATTTATTTCTATGTTTAGATGGTGAATTTGGAGCATATATGCAAGTAAATATCCAAAATGATGGGCCTGTTACAATTCCTTTAGACAGTAACCCTACTAAAGTAAGTCAAATATTCAACATCTATCTGGATAATGTATAAATCAGCTGTAACAAAATATATATCATTTTCATTAGTGATGTCTACAGTCTTGAAATATCAAATAACAGATGTATAATTAAAAAAAAATTAAGTTTGAATCTTTTAGTAACACAAACATTAAAGTTATTTAAAGCCTACCACTACACACAGTAATTTCTGTAAAAAAAAAATTCAAATTGCTTGTTAGTTACAAATTATAGCTGAAATTTGTATATTTTTTTAATAAATAAGAATATTTTCTTAAATAAAGAAATTATTTACATATGACTTAAATTTTATTTTCATTTTTAAATCTTTAAACAGATGTTTCCGTGTGTTTTCAAACTATTTTTATTTTATTATTACTCTTCGTTGTTTAACTTTTATATTTCTTTTTAATTCAAAGAATATGCTAAATAAAAATGCTTAGAAATACTTCTCTTTTTTATTTGATTTTTTTTTTTTTCAGTCCAGTGATAATAAAACAGAGAAGAAACCCTGTGAGAAATCTGAAGACACAAACACACAATCTGAAACTAAAACTGACTCCAGTTAATAGAAATTGAAAATATTAAAAACTAATTGCAGCAATCCCAACTGCTCTGAAGCAGCATCAATGTTTATGAGTTACATAAATTTTTAGTCTTTCTTCAGCTAGAAATTTTCATTTTTCCAAAGAAAAGCATGAAGGGCTGATCCACTTTCAGAATCTTTGATTGTGAATGGATAATTTTAACATTGTTGTGCATCATATTGATGTTTAGTAAATATATGTAAATAAATACAAAATGTTATTGAACTTATTAAAAATTGTTTGTTCAGTTTTTAAAGAATTAGAATAATATTCTGTTATTTACAAACTTATATTGCAGAGTTCACCTGCAAGTAGAAGGAAAATAAATCAAGAATTGGAATATGTTTTAGGTTTTTCTTTGGTTTCACAATCTCATTTTTCTTCTTCTTCTTGTTACTATCATTATTATCGCAGTAATTATCATATGAGCTTTGTGATTCTGAATAGAGGGGCTTTGTTTCATCTTTTAATTATAATTAATCAGTTCCTTTCATTTTGTCCTTTTTTTTTTTTTTTTTCATTCCCTTTATTTATAAGCCCCAAAAAATAAGTATTAGTCATTTAGTGGAACAATATGAATAAAATAAAATTCCGAAATATTCATGTGACATTTTAAACTTTTTTTCAAGTACTTTTCTTACAATATGAAGGAATATTCCAGAAAATAGTCATTATCTTCTGTTAAAGTAAGAGTGATGGAATTTATGTTGTAGATTAGACAGTCCTATATTTAATTACTGCAGATGTTCAGATATTGTATTACTCAAAGAATACATATGCAATTCACTGGTAAGCTTGCAGAATAATTCACCATTATTAAATTAAATATCCTGTTTAATTTATGGTTTTGTACTAAATGCCATAATACAGTGTTATTTTCCGTATGTTAATAGGAAAACAAAACAAAAAAAACGAAAAAAAAAAATTTAAATTATACATACACGTATTTCTTCAATATTGTTATTATTTTATTTTTTCATTTATTTATTTTAATTGTTTGTTTCATGAATTGAAATGTATTTAAAACATACAAGTTATAATGTTTTATTACAGTTGTAATTTTAATACGAAATTAATTCTGATGTAAATTAAAAAGGTAAAGATTAAATGTTGTCTTTTGTCAAAATGTGTAATATGGCCAGATGAATTCAAATAATCTTAAAATAGATAACTGGTGTTTATCATGCATGTACATTTTGTTTGTAATTATTTAATTTTTGTTTACAAATAAACTACACTAGATACGGGCATTTCATGACTTACAAAGGTGTGTCATTCTTTAAATTTAGGTCAAAACAGTAACCTTGTTACACAAAAACAATATTGTTTAAGTAATAAAAATAAAAAATAAAAATTTAAAAACAGTCAGGAAATTGCTACATCAGTAAACACCTATGTAGTATGTTGGTGGTGTATTATTTAAAACTGCTACACGATAATAACATTACTATTACTACTACTACTACTATTATTGTGCACACAAGAAATAAAATAAAATTTAAAGGATAAAAATATATTGATTAATCTTAGCACCACGACTTAGGTCTGATATTATAAATAAATAATACCATTCAGGCATCATTTAATAAGTATAGACATTGACGAAAACAGAACTTTCAGGCGAATTAATTAAAACGAGGCTCGAAATAGAGGAAGCGTCCATTATGGATAAACAAGCGTTCACAATGCACCATTTATAATAAATCTTATTTCCCCAAAAATATAATAATAAAATAATATCAAAGCAATTCATTTTATATTTTACATAATGCAACAATTAACTATTACACACTCTAGTCCAATAACGATTTCATTCTACATTTAACACCATACAATGATGCCCCAAGATTAAGTCATAATTATTGCCATTAAATGTTGATAACAAGGAAATTAATGGAGTTTTCAATTTTAGAACTTACCTCATTCGGAAATAAGAGGAACGACGGATTTTTGAATGTACTGCTGATCCTAATAGCGACAGAGACATTGTTGCGAAAAACCACCTGTCAAATTGACGTCAACTACTGCGCTTTGATGTGACGTGATAACCGGAACAGTTCGGAGCTTCTCGTCCATTTTCGGATTCATTGGGAATCATTTATTTATTTATTTATTTTTTTCTCCTATCTTAAAATACTAAGCAAACAAAAAACAAAAAAACAAAAAAAACCACACACACAAAATTTATTTATTTATTGTGTTTTCCTTAATTTTTTCTTTTTTATCCGTTCATTTAAAATAATAAAAACATTTAAAAATTATTATTATTATCAGCACTATAAATAATTATAAATAAATAAATAACAGACACTAAGTACGTAAATCCATTAATTTACAAACTCAACAATGTATGCACTCTCACGAAGATAATACGTCGATTCCAGGCAGTGATGTCGACCGTTCTCTGTATATTATTATTAAAATTACTTTATTAGGTGGCATGCGATTTCGACCTGCTGCCCGGGCCGTTTTCACTTGAAACACTATTCTTATACTGTAAATGTCTGGCATATCTGAGGTATTTCATAACATATTAGACGCTTACAGTATTTGACAAACCTGCAGATCCGTTATTTATTATTGTCAAGATAAAACACGTTTTGGTATAAAGAAATTACACTGAGCGGGATGGTATAAAATCACTTTCCGCGTGTAATTTTTGTTTTATTTTATTTTGTTAACCCTCTTCCCCACTAGACTACGTTTATGGTTGGACCCTTAAAAAAATTGGGACAACAGACAAGGCAGACAACTCCAAAGAACGCTAAAAGGTAAATAGGTCGATATTTTGTAAAACTATTTTAATGTTTTCAGATATTTCTGTTATTTATTTCTTTTTTAAAGCAGCAAACGTCATAAATTACTGTTATTCGAAATGTGTAGTGAATTAAAATGCTAACAAGTTCATGATTCGAAAAAAATAAAAATAAATAATACGATTTATAATCTGGGGTATTATTATTTCGATGTAGCGGTATTGTCGTTATTTATTAAATTCAGAAATATTGTACTTAATCAAGCAAACGCTTTAGTAATATAATTTAATGTAGATGAATAATCCATTCATTATATTTTATGTGACATGAATATTTTTAAAATTAAAATTCCAGTTAAGTTATTATAATTATCTTACTGATATTTAATAATTTATAAACAATTTTTAAAATGGTTATTTTTTAATTTTTTATGAGTATATTTACTGTTTATTTTTCATTTTACTTAATTAAAGTAAATATTAACTTCAAAAGTATGAAATAGTTATGTATTGTTTACAGTATCATGAGTGTTTATTAATAAAAGGTTATCATTGCCAATACACAGACCAACACACATGCACATATATTGAATAAATAAAATTCTAAATGAGTATATTTACTATGTTCATTTTACTCAATTCAAGTAAATGTTAAACTTCGTAAGTATGAAATAGTTATGTATTGTTTACATTATGTGTTTATTAATACAAGGTTATTGCCAATACACTTGTGCACATATACTGAATAATAATAATAATCATAGAATATTGTATTTTGGATAGTTTATTATTATTATTATTATTAATCTTCTTATTTATTATATCAGTATTAATGTATTTTTTATTATAATTTTATTTTATTTTATTTTTGAATATCAATGCCATAATTCTACATGTATTATTATTAATAATTATGAGTTTAAAAAGAAAATAAAGTAGAAAAAAGTATGATTAACAAATGGTGGCTTTTTTAGAGGCAGTAAAATATGATGACAACCTGTGACCATTTGTTTTATGCCTGCATTCAGTTCATTCTAATAATACCCAGTATTATATAATTTTAACATTTAATTTTTTGTTCCAAATCATAATTAAATTAATATTTTGATTATTAAATTTCTTTAGATAGTTTTACTAATACTGATGTGTTCAATGTTTGATGATTTTAAGTTTTTAAAAATAAATAGTTATTATTGCTAGTATAGTATTAATATAAGATAATCCTGAAGATTACCTTAAAATAAATTTATAACATTAGACTTCTCTATTAAATACTACTACTGGTAGATGAAGCAAGTGGATGATTGTAACTAAAGAACTCTGAAGCAGGTACTATTGAGGTTTCTCTTTTAGTTTTAGTACTGTTACTGTCTAACAAGCATGGATACTGAAGTTCTCACTGAGGTTCCAGAATCATTAACTCGACTGGCCAGACTCATAGTGCGAGGATTTTACTCTCAAGAAACAGCAGTGGTGATAGACATGCTTGTCCGTAACCCTTGCATCAAGGAGGACGACATGATAGAGCTGCTGAAATTTGAGCGAAAACAGCTACGTTCAGTCATCAATTCACTGAAAGCTGATAAAATCCTCAAAGCACGAATGCGTGTGGAAACTGATTCAGAAGGAAAATGCACAAGACACAATTATTACTTCATTAATTACAGTGTGTTTGTGAACATTGTTAAGTACAAGCTGGACCACATGAGACGAAAGATTGAGATGGAAGAGAGAGATAACACAAGTCGTGCTTCATTCAAGTGCACAAATCCCAAATGTGAAAAAACCTTCACCGACCTTGAGGTCGGTCAGATGATTGACCCAATGACTGGTCAGTTACGGTGTACAATATGTGAGGAAGAGGTTGAGGAAGATGAAAGTTCCTTGCCTAGTCAAGACGCAAGAACATTAATGGCAAAATTTAATGAACAGATACAACCTATATATGAACTTCTTAGAAGCTGTGAAGATATAAAACTTTCTCCTGAAATTCTTGAACCCGAACCATTGGATCTTTCTAAAATCTTGCAACCAAGGTTTGTGAATTTAAAATTTTCATTCTAAGATTAAGAACTGTGTGTTCTTCCAGCAAGAAAGAGAGAAAAGAAAATATTTGTGTCATAAATGAAATGTTTTACTTTTTTGGTTAATTGTTTAAAGTAACAATAATATTAAACAATAATGAATTAATAATAGTAATAATTATCAGACTGTGTAGTTGATTCAGGTTCAAAGGTCTTGTAAACTGTGCAAAAATAAGCACCTTTTTTTTTAAAATTATTCGCATAGAGTGAATGATATTTGAGATATTTATGATTATTCATTATTCATTTTTTAAAATAACCTGTCATATAAGCATTTTATACCTGGCCATATACAATAGTACTGGTTTATTTGATTTAGAATTACTGTTTATTATTTTTATTTTTGTATGTTAATATTGTTCTTCATTTTAAAATAACAACTTTTCAGTTAACTTACTTGAACTCAGAAATTATTATTATTATTTTTTTTTTTTTTTTTTTTATTACTAAACTGTAAAAATTGTTTTTGTAGAAATAATAGTAATAAGATGTCAGACCATGACTCCAACAGGAAGACATGGAGTGGAGAAGCCTCTAGAAAAACAGCTTTTGGCTACAGTGAAAACCAGATGACAGTTACAGTGGGAGAAGACGAAAGTCAGCAAACTGCTGTAAAGAAAAAGATTGCGCCAGACTGGATGACAACTAGTACAGTAGACGGAGCTGTAAATGAAGTTCAGACGATGGTGAGAGTACTTACAAATTTAGTAAATATTTATGGAGAACCATGTGGGTTTGCCTATCCAAAAAAACAGGTTGACCATCACTAATCTGTAACCTGGCATCACTGGGGCTGTGCAGCATACCGGTTTAGTGATTTTGTGGGATAATATAGTAGTTAGGCTCAGTACACTTTATTCACAACCTAATCCTTCCTTTGAAATACCACTAAATACCACTTTTGATTTTTTTTTTTTTTTTTTTTTTTTTCAAGTTTATCCTTAGCTTTTATGGACAATATACCATGTTTGCATTTTACACAACAAAAAGCATTTCTTTATCCACTGAAATAGTGCCATCATCCGAATTTTGAATGTCTGCTTCAGTGCTTGCTTCTCTCAATTCAAAATATGCAAACTATAACGATCGTTATTTCAATCATGTCTCAATTACATCCGCGGGGGAACTGAACCACGCTAACTTCTTGCTATCACGAACAGAACTGGCTTTTACTGTTTTTTGTTCTCATTTCATAATCTGGCCCTCATGCTCGTCCTGTAAGATCTATCCCACCGTTTTTACTTTTCCCGCCCATGTAGTGGGACTAAAGAGGTGTTCAGTCTAGCCGGAAATCGTCCGGGATTTGTTGAATAAAGAAGATATGCGTGCTAAATTTCCTACGTATAAATCTATGTCGTAAATACTATAATATTTTTTGTTTGTTTTGGTCCAATAAATCGAATAAGGCAATAAAATGCAAAGCATACAATTGTGTACGTTCTCTGAATAAATATTTTCCGATGTGTTCAAATATACGAACAATTGATTCCGTTTTCGGACTGTTTACGGTCGTAATCGAGCAGACAACATGGACCACATAAATACGTGTTTTCATCTGACAAAGAAAGCGTAAGGCAGAATCTAAATAAAAATATAAATAAAAATATGAAAAAGAAAAGCGAAAACGACAGTTCTGGCAGAAATGGAAAGACGAGTTCTTGTGGCTTGACTAAGAAAGCGATATCATGTTCTGCATCCCATACAGAAAATAAGAAACTGTAGGGAGATTTGTCGAGGATACAAATAATTTTAGAATTGATGCTATAAAAAGCCACTCTGCATCCACGTCACATAAACAAACAAAAAAATAAAATGTTTGACATCAAACGTGGCACAGTTGTTTCAGAATGTTCTTACTTGGAGTCAGACTCTGGTCCTAGTGGGGTTCCAGCTTGTCAGCCGGCTGTAATTGGTCCTATGGATGTTGTTATTCGAAGGCTAAATGAAAATCAAAGGTACCATACTGACCAAGCCTGTAGACATTTTATGGAATACATTTATAATGGCTAAGTTGCTCAAAGACCAGGTACCTCACTTGTTTGCAATGCATTGTGTTAGCAACAGACTTGAACTCGGGACCATAGATGCAATGAAGCAAAAGGATGGTAATATGTTTGATGATCTCAAGTCTGTACTAATTACTTTACATAAATACTACCAGTACAGTGCTATGGCACTGAGACAACTAAAGTTGTCAGAGCCCATGGAAGACAAGATGGTCAAACTTGTCTGTTTGGAACAAGGTGGATGCCACATCAAAGCTGATGTCTTGATGTCCTTTTGAGTCAGTACTCTACATTCGTGGCACATTTTGAAACCACATTCAAGGGGAAGTCAAGGACTGTTGATGTTCAAGCTAGAGCACTACTTATTCTTAGACACCAGAAGGACTATAATGTTTTGAACTACATGCACTTCTTGAAGGATGTATTAGCAAATGAGGCCCTGGAGACTGCATGTTTAAGACTCTCAGCTCTACACCAGTGGCCAGGTGTTAACTTGCAGAATTTTCTGGACATTGTCACAAAAGACCATAAGTTTAAGAATGTTCAATTCCATTCCCCAACATAGACACAGGAACAGTTCCTAACTAAGCAGAATGCTCTTATTGACTTGGTTATCAACCACATTAGTAGTAGAGCTGGTGACATAGAGTCTGATCGTCTCTTGAGGCACATGCAAATTTTCTATCCAGTCAATCTTCCACAAACTGGGGCAGAGAGAGCAGTGTATGGAGAAAAAAGTTTAAATGAACTGTGCCACTATTATTCAGTTGTACTGGAGAGAATGGGCTGTGACGTTGATCACATTAAAGAAGCAGAATGGTCTGCACTGAAGGTTCACATGAACAGACAACCCAGAACCATCAGTGTGTGCTGACTTCTTTAATAGACTGTTTACAAACCAGACCTTTAAGGATTCTCTGAAAAATGTCCTCATGCTTGTTGAGATCATCTTATGCATTCCAGTCTCTAGTGCAATCTGTGAGAGAGGGTTAAGTCCCGAATGGCCCGAATTAAGTCAGACTGGCGGTCTCGTCTGGACATTGATATACTGAATTGCCTGATGGCCATATTGGTTGATGGGATAAATGTGGCTGTTACAATGCACAACAAGCATTGGAACTGTGGTGGCATGGAGGGCAAAGGGCGAGGCATCCTGATTTCCATGATCCCATGGAATTGATGCAGATAAAAATATCCATGAGTAATCTGTGTACAAAAGTGAATATTCAAGCTCAGACTGAAAGAGTCATCACAAACCATCAACAGAAAAGTGATATTGCATTGTCTGCCACAGAGACAGTTTAGCTTGTTCCAGTGTAATAAGACTACAAGCGTTAACTTTTAATGTTAAATATTGTTCAGTCATGAGTACAATATGCCAAAAAAAATGTTACAGTACAATGTTTTTTTCAATGTTTTATTCAAATATAGTTACATTGGTTAATGATTATGTATACTCTTCAAATAATGTGCAATATGAAGCAAAGTTCAACAAAATTATCCCTGCCTAAGGTATATTCATCAGTTTGGTCTAGTTGATATTAGGTCAGGTCTAGTAAATTCTGAGACATACTAGTCCACTGGTCTAGTAATAAAAACATTTAATGTTGAACACTGCCGGTTAAGGTAAGAATCAGCACATTATAATATTAAATGAAGAATCTCAAATAGGATTGGCTTGCATGTGTTTGCAATAGACACCAACAGAAGCATCATTAAAGATTAGCAGCAAGTTTACTTGTTATTCCAGCCAAAATTTGTCCTGATTTGTGATAGAACTGCATTAGTGATTGCCAGATTAGTGAGGGTCAACCTGTACTTTTATTTGGGTTTGGTTTAGTGTGATGTCTGACCCAGGTCAGTTGAGTGAGAGCCTGGTTTAGTGGATTCAGTTTTTAAAGCACATATATTACTTTTATCTTGTTATTATTTATAAATTAATTATTTAATTAATCACATACACGTCTTTAATATAAAACTTTTTTTTTTTTTAATTATTATTATTATTATTATTATTATTTTTTTATTATAAATAATAAAGTGTTGTTTATAGCAAAATTTTATTTTATTTATTACAATTTTTTTATTTTTTTATTTTTTGCAGGTGAGTGAACCTGTAGCTGAGATGGGTGTGTCAAAGGTGGATGCTGCTGAGGTTATGAACACACTGCTGGTACATGAGAAAAAGGCCACTGGAGCTTTGATCCCGGGAGCTGGCAGTGAGGATTCCAGCAGTTCTTCTGAAGATGAGGCTGCACAAAAACCCCCAGTTTCTACTGGTGGTAAGTACACATACCAGACCACTTAACCAGCAAGCCTGGGCCTGGACACGACATAGATTTCTGGAAATTTCATTTTTTTTTGTTAACTGACGCTTAATTGTTAGTATAAACTTAAAATATAAAACAGTCATTGAAAAGTAAAGAACACAGATACCATTTAATACACTTCTAAAGCCAGTTTTCTTGAATGTCTGGTTTGCCAGTAAGCCATATAAATGGTCTGGTGGTGAGTATTATTATATACATTATGACTGTGAGTGGTAATTTCTTTCATTTCAGTATTAAAAAAACAAACAAATGTAAACTGCATATATTATAAGCTAGGATACAGATAGATTATCTATCCTGAATCCGATGCAGTTGAAAATCTGTCAAGAGTAAATTTATGTAACATTACTGGTAAACTAACAGCAAAACCAGATATGAATTGGGGCTAAGACAGATTTGAAAATTATTTTGCACTGTGACAATCAGTTATGTATACCTATATAATATATTATTTACAGTTAACTCTAATAGTTAATATATCAACATTTTAAAGTTTAAGAACAAGCTTCTTAATCATAACTTTTTGAAATAACAGTGTATGTGTATATATGTATGTATGTGTGTGTGTGTGTGTGTGTGTGTGTGTGTGTGTGTGTGTGTGTGTGTTTACAGTATATATTTTTTTTAATTTAATTATTTTTATTTATTCATACATATATAACTTAAACAACATTTGCTGGATGACTTAAATTTTTATTTGATCTGTATTATATGGTTAGCTTAAATTTTATTTAACAGTTTTAAGTCAGATTTCAGTAGTCTCCTGTGACACACAACTACCACATTTAAAACTGTATTGTGTAATTTCTTTTTCATATAAAAAAAAAAAATAACAACTTTTGCTAATGTTTTTTTACAAATCTGTTATATTGTATTTGATTCCTAAGAAATGTTGATATTCATTATTAATAAATAATAATAATAATAATAATAATAATTATTGTTGTAAATAATTATAGATAGGTAGATCAATAAAATTCTATAAACTCTCTCTCTCTCTCTCTTTCTCTCGATCCACATCATTCAGTGTATATCAGCTGTTATTCTACAATACATTTTTCAGCTGTTGATGAGATTGAAAGCGAGGAAGATGAAGATGCCGTTCCCTTGGTGATAGTTGGAGATAAAAAGATTCCTTACACTGAAATCACACCAGATGTTGTGGAACAGATGACAGCTGAGGAAAAAGAAGAATATATCAGGATCGGACAAGAGTGGTATCAGCACATGTACGAATAATCAGTGGTTAATAAATGTATATAGGTATTTTTTTAAAAAGAAGTTGTTGTTTTAAACGTTTCTTGAAAAATGTTTCTGAAGAGTTTTTGAGTATGTATGTTTCTCTGTTTTCGTGTAAATGTGTTTGTATGTGTGTAGGTATGTGTATTTATGTATTTTTTCACGTTATAAATTTCAGCATTTATTATACATTAAATTGGGGAGTAACACTTTTTTTTCTTTTTTTTTTTTCTTTATACTGTTATAACTGTTCGTTATGCTTGGTTTCACTTAATCAGTTTAACTGGCAAATCAGCTGAAAGAAAGTTTAACATTTCCTGTTTATATTTTACTCTTAATAATAATGTAAAACTGCATCTGTTATTTTAAACTTTTGATATTACAGTTAAGTTATTTGAGAAACAAATATTAAAATATTATTTTTTATATTGATGTTTTTGTTATTTTTATACCACCTTTTCACATTTATTAATTGTAATTCAATTTATTTTATATTATTTTATATTATTATTATTATTATTATTATTATTATTTAAAAAAATCTATATATATGACATATTCTAAATAACACGTATCATCCTTATCTCACTTTTTTATCTTCTTCTTAATTTTTTTTAAAACTTGTGTACTTTGGATTGCAAAATGGGCAAAGTATTGTTTAAAAAGAGTAATAATCACATATGACAGTTTTCATTTACATCTGATACATAAAGATCAACCATGGGAAAACTAGTCGGCTGCTGACTTCACATGATAATTTTAACTTGGAAACCAAATGACAGTGTTAGTGGTTTTGTTAAGGTTGTGATGCAATGTCCATAACCATCAATTTTATTGCAGGACATTATTAATAAAACAGAAACTAACATGGCTGATAAAAGAAACAATATAAAAGTCGTCAATGGTATTGAATCATTGGACAATGCACCAAACGAAATTACCTAGATAGATGTCTGTGCTTGCAAACAGGTGTGTAAACTATAGCAAGGAATAACAAATATTTTGAGTTCGAAATAAATGATGCCAATGGCTTCAATATTGCAATAGTTTTTTTACTGAAATAAAAAATAAGAGCGATTAAAAGAAACAATTATTATTTAAAACAAAGAGTAAAGTTTTGGTGATATTTAATGGCCAATTTTATTTATTTATTACTATTTTTTTTTTTTTTTTGCTTTCTTAAATTATATGCTACTAGATAATATTTTATCAATTATTTATTTAAAAAGATAAAATGTAAAAATAATAAATAAACAAATAATTTAAAAAAAATTAAAAATAAAAATAAAAGTTCTCACCTTCATAAAACATGATTAAGAAAGGTACAGAAAAATAATATAGACACCCACCCATATATATATATATATATGGAAATGAAAGGTAGTGAAAAACTTATGTTAATTTAAAATTAATGTGAACTTAATTTATTAATGGTGAAATGTCTTATTTTTTTACATTTTGTATGAAGTACATTTCATTGTCACATTAATTTTTCTGACTTCATTTAAAACAAAAATGTAAATTATTTAAAAAAAAAAATATTGCTAATTTCTAATTTAGTTGATCAAAAAATACATTCTTACGGTTACCATTAAAA
Organism: Chrysomallon squamiferum; assembly: GCA_012295275.1. Classification (NCBI taxonomy): domain Eukaryota; kingdom Metazoa; phylum Mollusca; class Gastropoda; order Neomphalida; family Peltospiridae; genus Chrysomallon; species Chrysomallon squamiferum. The sequence continues at coordinate 40,171,928 of CM022665.1, read as the reverse complement.
ACTAAACAAAACTTTTGATCAGAAATGTTGGGTGGGAGAGAGAATGAAAGGGAGAGTTAATTCATTTATAAAAACTGATTACAGGCTAGATACTATGAAGTGAGTATTAGAAATAAGTGTGAGAGAAAGAGAAAGAGTTCAGTTTATAAAAGGTAAAATAGCGCAGAATTAAGGCTGGACTCTACCACATAAATATTAGAAATACATGTATATAAGAGAGAGAGTTTAGTTTATAAAAGCATAGATTACAGGATAGATACTATGAAGTAAGTGTTAGAAATATGTGTACGAGAGACACTTAGTTTATATAAGCTGACTGAGACTGGCACAGAGAATACAGGCTTGAAACTATGAAATAAGTATTATGTGTGTCTCAGAAAGAGATGATGAGAATATCCAATAGAAAATGCCAGCATAAGTGTTACTGTGTATGTGTGTGTCCATGTGACAGCAAGTGTGTGCAAGTTTGTATGCATTCATGTGACTGGGTACGTGTGTGTGTGTGTGTGTGTGTGTATGTGGCTGCATCTTTTGTGTACTTGTAACTGTGTGTGTTAATGTCTGTGTTCATGTGATTGTGTTTTTAAGAAAGGTTATATGCACAGATAAGCCTTTGTGTGGAAAGGTTTATGTGTATACTAACATTAGGAAGACAGAAAGTAGGTGAATTAATTCAAAATAGATTATAAAAATAACATATTTGTCCTCTCAGGAATAGAAATGGAACAGAAGTATGATTTACTTGTATTAACTCTGTTTTTTGTGACAGTGTTAATATTAAGGTATTTGCTTTGTGACAATAAACTTAGCAATACAACCATTCCAACCAGACATCAAAGTCTGAATATCAAAGGCTTTTGTATATTTTTTCCTGTCATGGGGAAGGTTAAGGTATAATACATTCTGCAACTAATCAGTACAAATGCCTAAGGCTCCATGCAATGATGCCAGTGGGTTTCCTCTCTAATATTATCAATCTGATATCCTTTAATGATGGAGTATGTCGAGGTGCCATACAGTCACAATTATTATTTTATGTTTATTTTATTTGGTTTTAATAGGAAAAATTATTACATGATCAGACAGTGATACATATCAGCCAGTCAGGGAGAACAGTGGAACAAGATTCTCATACTGACTAAATAATTATACATACAAACACAGAGTGTGAGTGAGAGCATATACAGTTTACAAAAGGGGAAAAGATTAAAGGCTATTCAGTGTGGGTAGAGTCTTTGTTCATGTGACTGTGTGTGTATGCTCATTTGGCTGTGTGTGGGTCAGGATTCATGTGAATGTGTGTTCAAATGTGTGTTCAACTGTTTTATGAGCATAGATGAGCCTGTGAGTTTGTGTGGAAAGATTTACTAAATCAATACATACATACACATTCAATACAATGGTTTGGATTTCACAGCCAGAATCTGAAGTACGGATTCTTACACAAGATTAAAAATGAGAAGAAACTTTACAAAGGATAAATTTAACCATGATGTTAAATCAGTAGTAAACTGTAAAACTGTACAAAGTCATGCTGATAAAATTTCCCATAGAAATATTAGAAGAAGAATAAATGTGGTGCAAATAACATAACAAACAGAGATGTAGTCTTAAAAGCGATTATTTGTTATTTTCAGCAAACCGTATGGAAGGTGTTTATGTCAAATGCTAGTCCGTTGTTTTCCTCATATGACCAAACACAAGGTGATAATTGTTGAATATGATGCATTTCCCAGAAGCTACAGAATAATTTACAGCTAAAAGAGTAAGATGACAATTTGCCTAAATAAATAAAATATCTAAACTGCACAGAGGTTTCGGAAGCGAAAAGTATTCACCAGTATTTTCTTTCTTCCTGATTTTGTGCAGACATTTTTCGTCCGAAAATTAAAAATACTTCTAGAACGGAAACACGAAAATTTCAAAAACGAACAAGTGGGGGTTAGGGTTATAAAAAAAAAAAAAAAAAAAAAAAAAAAAAGCACCAGGTCAGTAAACAGAAGAATTACAACAGTAGTTCTAAAGATGATGCACGTCTGACTAACTCTGGAAGGTAATGACGGAAAGTACGACACAGTAGACAGACGCTGAATCGCCGCCGGCTCTGCTGTATTAAGTTCCTTCACTGTCACGTGGCACTAAGCCTATGGTTCAGTGAAAACACGTGATCATTTTAAAACTTCTGCTGTCATTACCTCCATGAAATTTTGGAAAAATTCCTCATGTTTTTATTTTTTATTTTACTTTTATTTTTTTTTTTTGTTTTTTTTTTTTTTTTTTTTTTTTTTTTTTTTTTTTTTATTATTATTCATCATACGGTCTTAATAATTGTGGGCAAGAACAAAAAGAACAATGTAAACAGTATTATACTTATTTTGAAGAAACGATTGTAAAACGAAGTAAATATCCGGTTATTAATTTTAGCGAAAATGGCAAGCATGTTAAAATAGTTCACTTATGAGCATTTACAAATGTCCCTATTGCCACAAATGTTCTGATTTATGTTGGATTATATTTCGCCATCGAGAATGATATAAACTATTTCGATATTCCACTACATTTAGTTAAGCATATCTGATTTTTTCTTTGTTTATAGTTCTTTTATTTTATTTTATTTCGAGATTATATAAGCATGTACATGTATCTCAGCTAATTGAGAGTATTTGCTAACTTATTTAATGCGTTTTAATTCTCACGAATATTATATCAGTAAACCATAATTTCGTTAAATATTATGGAATAAATAATATAATAATGGAATAAAATGAAAATAAAACAGTAAAAATAATGCCACACCTTTTCGAAAAGTTGTTTATTCCCGCCCGTCTCCGTCACCTTTCGCCGTTGCTATGTCAACATACGTCAGCTTCTTATTAACAAAGATGGCAAATTGGTTTCTATCACATCCAGGCCGGTCTGTAATAGTTTTCCTTGCTTTATTTTCAGCAGGCTTTTCGTAAGTTTACACGCATATTTATTATTATTATTTATCTTACTTTTAAAATCTTCTATTTATATTAGTTTTTTATTATAAAAAGTAAGTACAAGTTGCAGTTTCGATTACTGTTTAGAGGTTTTTTTTCCAGCTTTTGATTTATTATATTTTAATATATATTAATTGATGATTTAAATTTTTTACTTTAATTCTTTTAATTTGTTATGACGTGGGAATAATCAGTCAATGATAAACAGTTTTAATATTTTAATAACATACTCTTATTTAATATTATAAAATGTACTTGGAGGTAAAACGAATAAGCAAATTATGTATACATGTGTTATAAACTTTGACAACAATATCTGTTTGCAACATCAAACACAAAAACGTGTGACAAAACAAATATGTAGTACATTTATAACTATAATAATAAATGTTTATTTCAGGCTACTACATTTGTTATGGCAAGCAGGAGAAGAGATGGGGCCAGTCTGGATCACTGCAGGTAATATTAATATTAATTATCTTTCATAGCAAACAGAGAACTTGTCTGAAGTATGTTTACCAACACATTATATGTATAATGTGAATTCCTTCCAAATATTTGCTTGTAGAAAATTCACAAATATACATATGTACTCTCTCTCTCTCTCTCTCTCTCTCTCTCTCTCTCTCTCTCTCTCTCTCTCTCTCTCTCTCTCTCACACACACACACACACACACACACACACAGACGCTTATTTCTAATACGTTTTAAGATTTTATTTCACTTTATTTATTAATTAATTTATTTTACTTTATTATTTATTTATTTAATTTAATTTTTTAATTTAATTTAATTTTATTTTATTTTTATTTTCTCAGCGTCTGAGAATATTACGTGCACTGTTTTGATACTTGTCGGTCTGTTAATTGCTGCCCGCCGTAAATATCGATATTTTCTATTTTCTACTATTCATATTATTTATATATATAAAATAAAAACTGATGCATTAAATAGTAATGAAAAGAAAATGTGTTCTCTTTAATATTTCTCAAAAAGCAGTTAATTTCATTATTTCTGTAACAAAAGTCGACTTAACTTTAGTTGTTTATTTATATCTATTTATGTAAGCAATTATATACTGAAATTTTTGTTTCCTCTTAAGCGACATCTTTAGAACTTGGCGCTATTTATTTTTCAGTGTTATTTTCATTAATAAATAAATAAATTCTGTAGATATAAACAATTTTATCCAGCAATCACTATAAATGGTGACAAGATATGATGATAAAATACATTTTTGTATCTTTGGGCTCTGGGCTTTTTGGGACGGACCTACATTTATTTCGATAAATTACTTCTTATTTAAGTTTATATATTCTTAAAGGTTACTTCATTAGTGTTTAACTGATGCCTTTACATCTTTACAAATGGTATTTCATTTTAAAAGCGGCGAGTTAATAAATAAAACGGTCAGTTTCGTCTAGTTTTGGTATCATTTAGGATTGCAGGATAAAAGAGATAACTGGTTACTGTGTTAAGATATCAGATTTATCTGGCGAATACAGCTCGGCAAACCCTCGCTACAATCGGCATGCTATCCTTCACATGGTAAATCTGATATCTTCTGAAAGTAATCAGATTATTGCACGTTAATTTGAAAAGGTGTGATATACACTACATTAATCTTTTTATTCTGCAGTGGAGAAGGACACGCAAATACTGCGGCGATGCTGGCGTGCGTTGCCTCCCTTTCCAGATAGGAAAGTGTTCGAATGGGAATACGAAAACAGCGAATCTTCGGAATCTTCTGAGATATTCGAAGGAGATGAGTGGGAGTACAATTCTAACGCCCTCGATCTCACAATGTCAGAAAGCGATCTTGAAATTTCGTTTTGATTAAAGAGAAACAAGCATAATGCATTTTCTTTGTTTGTTTGTTTTTTTTTTTTTTTTTGTTTGTGTGTGTGTGTGTGTGTGTGTGTGTGTGTGTGTGTGTTCTTCTGTTATATTTTATTTATTTATTTTCATTTTTATTATTTATTTATTTTTCTATTTTATTATTATAGAATATATGAATGTAACAATTTAAATAATTTGCAAGCTCGTAGTTAGGGAGGGTTCAAGACTGGCGAACTACATTTCAAGATGGTTCGAATCATACGTCCCAAACAAAATAGGCTTTAAATAAATAAACAGAAAACTGTATTTGCACGGTGCGTATCAATTTCTTAAATCCCGTGTGCATTTGAGCTTCAGTTTGTTTTATTTCACTGAATAAAGAGGCTTATTTAATCTTCAGTCATCTTCATAATTCTGTAATGTGTGTTGCAAAACTTCAATTTATACCACTTTAAATAACCCCAAAGAGAAGTATTCCCCTCACACACACAGACGCATGCACGCACGCACAAACAGAGGTATAAACGGACGATCCAGCAAAGACGCAGTGATTGGGTCAGTATGCACATTATGCCGATTAGCAGCTTAACATAAACTGGAAAGGAATTTAATAACAGATTTGAGTACATTTGTAAAATCTCTCAGACACACAGACACCATTACCCACAAAGTACAGCGCAGAAATAAATAACAAAACAATGACACTGTTGTGTTCAGAATTGAAGGAAAAGTCGACCGAAAGTATTGAACCTAACAAAACCTTCACTGTTGAAATCATTAAAATATTTCTAGATGGTTTTTACTAGGTGTAAACTTATAGTTTTTATAATAAAGTTGCAGATTTTAACATTTTCATTTCACTGCTTTGAACTTATTAATATTATGTAGAGCTTTTAAAATAAGTTTTTCTGTTATTCTAGTATTTGGGCCAAAGCATAGGTAATAGTAGATGTTTTCAAAAGTACAGAAGTTTAAAGAGTGTCATCATTTAAAAAATTTCTATAGTTTTAAAACTTTATTATTTTTAGCACCAAAAATAATTTACAATAAAATAAATTATATTATTATTATTATTATTATTATTATTATTTTTTTTTTTTTTTTTTTTCCGGTATTTTTATTATTTTATTGTTTTTTTTTACAGTAATTTAAAAAAATTTAAAGCAAGATATATATTTATAACTATGACATTTATTTTCCATACAATCCCAGTTTACAAGTAATTTTCAAATCATTACCAAAATTTAAAGCAAGATATTATTTATTTATTTATTTATTTATTTATTTATTTTATTTTTTATTTTTTACTATTTTTTTTTTTCGTAATTTTTAAAAAATTATATATATGTTCCTGGTTTACCAATTTGACATTTATTATTTTTTTATTTTAACCTTTTCATATATTTTTTTTATTTGATTATTATTATTATTTTTTTTTTTTTTTTTTTTTTTGGTAATTTTTAAAAAAAACGTATATTTATAACTATGACATTTATTTTCCGATAATAAAATATATTATTCTAAAGATTTTAAAAGTTAAAAAAAATAATAATAATGATAAAACAATAAAAAAATAAAATAAAACTAAAATAATTAAATCTAAAACGTCTAAAGTAAAACTGTCATGTTCCTGTTCCTTTATTATTATTTTAAAACATTTAATATATTTCCTCAAGACCTATTATTTTAACACCTTTACCTTGATAAAAAGCGTACAATTTTAAAGAATGGATGCAAAAAGACAAGAAAGAATGAGTCTTCAGAATACTAACCATTTTAAAAGATCTAGATATACGTGGGAATTGATTTTTTACTTCGTAATATGAAATAAACTCATACAATCAAGTTTGCACTTTTGCATAATAGACCCAGGAGGCGGATTAAACTTTAGGTAAGGAGGGGATTTTCAAATAAATATGTAAACGTTTACAATTTGAAATTATAAATTTTACAGGATACATGAGACAGAGTGAGACTGAGTGAGTGAGTGTTTGTTGTGAACTGTTTCAAACTGATGCGTACATCAGTGCTACTTAATACAGTCACTTGCCTTCGTTCACACTGAGCAGCATGTGCGCCTGCAATGTCGTCATACGTTGTCCTCAGTTTCAAAACGAATGCAACAAGGACTGTACGCATATCAACTTCAGTGTCACTTGTGCAACTACAGGAGGGGAAGCGAGCAAATATTTATATGCCTGAGGACCAGTGGCGTGGAGAGGTCTGGTGATGCCAACTCCTTGACTCTATGCCCTAAACACTCAAGTATAAGGCAGGTATTTTGAATATGTAAACACAGATGAAACATAAAATAAACACTTTATTCGATTTAAATATAAATCAACCAAATTTATTAAGTTCTTTTCTCTGATTGGATGCCCCCTCCCATCTGGGTGCCTGGGGCTACCGCCCCTTCGGCCCCCTTCTACACACCATTGCTGTGGACATCAGTTGTTTTTATAATTATTATTATTATTATCATTACTTACTTACTTACTTACTTACTTACTTACTTACTTATTTTTATTTATTTATTTATTTATTTATTTATTTATTTATTTATTTATTTATTTATTTATTGCTTGGGAGGGTGTTTGTGCGACTGGGAAATCCCCCTGAATCTGCCCCTGGACCCGGAATATTTCTCAGTGATTATAAGATCGACATACAGTGTGATAGATGACGAGATCAAGCTTTCACACCGGTCCCTTTTAGGCTATGTTCCATTACAACCACTGCTCCATTACAATGGTTTGCAAAAGGCTGTGGCAAGTCTTTTATCTCTTTGGTAACACGCAGAGAAAAGATTCCTCGCTGCTAACTTGTCAGAGTAACCCGTGGATGGTGTTGCCGCTGTCCTCTTTTCTTCATTATAAAAGAAAAAGATTAACGACTGACAGATAATAACCGTTAGCCGTTAACGTTAAAATGTGTAAATATGTTGTGTTTTGTTACGCAAACATTCATTTTCAACAATCATTAATAAACATTCTCTGCAGTAAACGATGTGTAGTTTTCAGTAACTTATAAGACGATGGTGTTTGATATTTGTTAGGAGCCACAACAAAATCAAGTCTTGTAAATCGGAAAGTAGCCAGATTTACTTAAAGCATTAGGGGTCTTGGTCTACTTACCCCCTCCACGATATTCATACCCCCTTTGGCATAACAGCCTACCAAGTTCGGAACACTTATTCATTAGCATAATTATTTCATAAAACAAGTGGAACTGAATTTAATTGTTTGTTCTGCCTGGCAGGATTCATTGGTCATCGATATCAGCGAGTTCAGAAATTTTTTGTTCTTAATACGTCATAATTAAATTGTCCTCATTTGGGTCGTGTGCCTCATGTTAGAAACACCGACCTGAAGTGTTCATCGTAAACGACCTGCTGCATTCTTGCTGTATTAAAACTAACGAACAACGTTTTCAAGACCATAATACAGTGTTCTGAAAGAAAGGAGAGGAAAGCCTTCTGCTGGAGTTACATCATAATTCATTTTGCGTCTACGGAAAGATGGATTTTTGAATGTCTTTGCCATAGGCCGCAGGAGAAAAGCAAATCGCTGAAAATGTATTATTACCTTCAAAGCCAGAATTACCTAATTAGGTTACTGTCGGGAATATTCGGTTTCACGTGAAAGTCTAGCAGGCAGAAAGAAGACAAAATTGGCACATTATATCTAAATAGGTCACTAGCTTATAAGAAACTGAAAAATCACTTTCCACGTTGAAAGCATTGGCTAGGGTCTGGTCCAGAATTTCTGAAAATGTGGTGTTATTCTGTTGAGTGTAACTTTCATTATTTATTCCTGGATAGGTAATAATACAGACACTATTTTTACAAACACACACAAAGAAACAGTTGCAATCAAAACAAGAAAATCTTAAGGGAAAAGTTACACTTTAATGAATAATAAAACTTTACGTAGAATACAGCAGAGTCGTTGCATTTGTACTGAGTGCTTAGCCCGTAAGCAATTACAAATTACACTTATATTACTCTACGCTAGAAAAAATACTCACCAGCAGAAAAAAAGGATGCGTGTGTGGTGCGTGTTTTAATGTGTGTGTTTAATATTTAAAACGGAGAAAATGACGGAAATAGGTACACAGATAAAATGAAAGAAACGGACTCTTACTGAACCTGTTATCGCTAGAAATGAATGTTTTAAATTGTAAGTTATGAAGCAATGAAATGTCAAAATTATTCTAATCGAATGAATTTGATCATTACGTTGCTGTCGAAATTGCCTAAAAGAATAACTATGAGGGATATTTGCTGAAGTGTTACTGATCATATTTACCTAAGCCTGCAGCCATTGGCAGAATTTACGAAAGCAGACGAAAAATTACGTTATTATTACGAGGAAGTCTTTCGACCAGTAAACATGAAAATCGTATGAACTTCCTCTATAAGTGCAAACCGGTTAAATCTCTCTCTCTCTCTCTCTCTCTCTCTCTCTCTCTCTCTCTCTCTCTCTCTCTCTCTCACACACACACACACACACACACACACACACATGAAGAAAGAAAGAAAGAAGGAACAAAACAAAAAATAATAATAATAAAAATCCCCGTCTTTCCTCAAAGTTAACGAATCAAAACTTTTACGTGAATCATTTACAGTAAAAAAGCAACAACAACAAAAACAACAACCAAAAAAAAATGAAAAGAAAAGAAAACATCGAGAGAGAGAGAGAGAGAGAGAGAGAGAGAGAGAGAGAGAGAGAGAGAGAGATATCTGGGGCGGAGGGATCTATTTTGAGACTATTTCATTATCCATCAGCTCGCGGACATGGACATACAGTTCCGCTGATGCAGTTCACTTAGAAAAGTGTTTCTTATATATATATATATATATATATATATATATATATATATATATATATATATTATTATTATTATTTTTTTTTTTTTTAAAGAATGAAAGAAAAAAGGAAAAAGAAAAAGACAGAAAATAAATAGAGTTGTGCTTAATACTCGATGAAAACCCCCCACAAAAACTAACATTACAAATTACCTGCTTTGTCAGAACTCTTTTGTGAGTACTAGCCTCTGTAACTAATCATCTAAGAAACTGATATTTTCATTTGTGCCGATAAAAAGCTGTATCTTAACCTTTAGTCAGTGTAAGAATGTTTTGTAATCCTTGATATGAAGTTTGTCTGCAATAAATGTTCTTTTAAATCCTTTATTATTATTTATTTATTTATTTATTATTCTTATTAAATATTTTGTATACTGAACATTTATAACTGAATTTTATGTACGTACATACATATGTGTGCATTTATGTATCTTTGTATTTGGTTTTATTTGTTTGATTGATTGTTTATTTCTTTATTTCTTTGATTTGTTTGTATTTATTCACTTTTGCAAAGTAACACTGAATAACTGTAAAAATCCGTTAACGTTAAAATGTGTAAATATGTTGTGTTTTGTTACGCAAACATTCATTTTCAACAATCATTAATAAACATTCTCAGCAGTAGACGATGTGTAGTGTTCAGTAACTTATAACTCTCTCTCTCTCTCTCTCTCTCTCTCTCTCTCTCTCTCTCTCTCTCTCTCTCTCACACACACACACACACACAGATGAAGAAAGAAAGAAAGAAAGAAGGAACAAAACAAAAATAAAAATAATAATAAAAATCAAGGTCTTTACTCAAAGTTAAGATGTTAACGAATCAAAACTTTTACGTGAATCATTTACAGTAAAAAAGCAACAACAACAAACGAAAATGAAAAGAAAAGAAAACAGAGAGAGAGAGAGAGAGAGAGAGAGAGAGAGAGAGAGAGAGAGAGAGAGAGAGAGAGAGAGAGAGAGAGAGAGAGAGAGATCTGGGGCGGAGGGATCTATTTAAAAACTATTTCATTATTCATCAACTCGCGGACATGGACATACAGTTCCGCTGATGCAGTTCACTTAGAAAAGTGTTTCTTAGATATATATATTTAAAAAAAGAAAAAAAAAAAAAAAAAAAAAAAAAAAAAAAAAAGAAAGAAAGAAAAAAAGAAAAAGAAAAAGAAAGAAAACAAATAGAGTTGTGCTTAATACTCGACGAAAAAAAAAAAAAAAAAAAAAAAAAACAAAACAAACATTTACAAATTACCTGCTTTGTCAGAACTCTTTTGTGAGTACTAGCCTCTGTAACTAATCATCTAAGAAACTGATATTTTCATTTGTGCCGATAAAAAACCGTATCTTAATCTTTAGTCAGTGTAAGAATGTTTTGTAATCATTGAAATGAAGTTTGTCTGCAGTAAATGTTCTTTTAAATCCTTTATTATTATTATTTATTTATATATTATTCTTATCAAATATTTATATACTGAACATTTATAACTGAATTTTATGTACGTACGTACGTATGTGTGCATGTATGTATCTTTGTATTTGGTTTTATTTGTTTGATTGATTGTTTATTTCTTTATTTCTTTGATTTGTTTGTATTTATTCACTTTTGTAAAGTAACACTGAATAACTGTAAAAAAAGAAACGCCACAAAATGAAAAGGAATGGAAATTAGATGAGGACATAACGGTTACACATACGTTTAAAACAATACAAATGTAGAATTGTTGTTGTTATTGTTTTTATAATAGGTTAAACCTGGCTGCCATTACATTACAGACTTTAATCAATTAGCAACAAAAGACTGTTGAAATGCACCGACTCATAAACATGGAAAACAATTCGCGGTTTTCATTGGTTATTGGCTAAAAAGGAAAACAGCACAACAGCGCCCTGAAGAGCACCGATTCTGAACCTCATTCAAAAAGTTCCTGCAGTCGCCTGTGTTATCCTAACAGTAGCTGCATTTAGAAGTATTAGTATTATAAGTAGCAGTAGTAGTCGTCTTAGCAGCAGCACTAGTCCTAGTGGTGACGGTGTTAATGATAATAACAGTAATACTACACAACAAAAGGTAAACGTATTTTCCACACACGTGCACCAACACTCGTTCATAAACAACTGTAAACAAAACCTGGACTGTAAGTTAATATAATCATTGAAGCCAGATAATAGACACTGATATTTTTCCTTTTAAATCGTTTTTCATTAACTCTAAGTGGTTTGAAGAATTCGCCAACTGAAAATAGCGCTATTTTTCTATTTTCTGCATGTTGATTTTCGAAAACAAAATATTTTTCCTTCGGTATCGACCACTAGCGTATTAAGACGAGTGACTGAAAAACATTAAGAACGAAAAACCTGAGTATTCTCGAAGCATTTTCTCGCGCCATTAATATCTAATAAATAAATAATAAAAACAAAACCAAAAAAACAACACACACATATATATATATATTATTTCTATATTGGTGAAATGAGCATGGAACTAATTGAGAGTATTTGCTAACTTATTTAATGCGTTTTAATTCTCACGAATATTATAACAGTAAACCAGAATTTCTTAAATATTATGGAATAAATAATATAATAATGGAATAAAATGAAAATAAAACAGTAAAAATAACGCCACACCTTTTCGAAAAGTTGTTTATTCCCGCCCGTCTCGGTAACCTTTCGACGTTGCTATGTCAACATACGTCAGCTTCTTATTAACAAAGATGGCAGATTGGTTTCTATCATATCCAGGCCGGTCTGTAATAGTTTTCCTTGCATTATTTTCAGCAGGCTTTTCGTAAGTTTACACGCATATTTATTATTATTATTCATCTTACTTTTAAAATCTTCTTTTTATATTAGTTTTTTATTATAAAAAGTAAGTACAAGTTGCAGTTTCGATTATTGTTTAGAGTTTTTTTTTTTCCAGCTTTTGATTTAATTATTATATTTTAATATATCTTAATTGATGATTTAAATTTTTTACTTTAATTCTTTTAATTTCTTATGACGTGGGAATAATCAGTCAATGATAAACAGTTTTAATATTTTAATAACATACTCTTATTTAATATTCTAAAATGTACTTGGAGGTAAAACGAATAAGCAAATTATGTATACATGTGTTATAAACTTTCAAAACAATATCTGTTTGCAACATCAAACACAAAAACGTGTGACAAAACAAATATGTAGTACATTTATAACTATAATAATAAATGTTTATTTCAGGCTACTAAATTTGTTATGGCAAGCAGGAGAAGAGATGGGGCCAGTCTGGATCACTGCAGGTAATATTAATATTAATTATCTTTCATAGGAAACAGAGAACTCGTCTGAAGTATGTTTACCAACACATTATATGTATAATGTGAATACCTTCCAAATATTTGCTGGTAGAAAATTCACGCACAAATATACATATGTACTCTCTCTCTCTCTCTCTCTCTCTCTCTCTCTCTCTCTCTCTCTCTCTCTCTCTCTCTCTCTCTCTCTCTCTCTCTCACACACACACACACACACACACACACACACACACACACACACAGACGCTTATTTCTAATACGTTTTAAAATTTTATTTCACTTTATTTATTAATTAATTTATTTTACTTTATAATTTATTTATTTAATTTAATTTTTTAATTTAATTTAATTTTTATTTTCTCAGCGTCTGAGAATATTACGTGCACTGTTTTGATACTTGTCGGTCTGTTGATTGCTGCCCGCCGTAAATATCGATATTTTCTATTTTCTACTATTCATATTATTTATATATATAAAATAAAAACTGATGCATTAAATATTAATGAAAAGAAAATGTGTTCTCTTTAATATTTGTCATAAAACAGTTAATTTCATTATTTCTGCAACAAAAGTCGACTTAACTTTAGTTGTTTATTTATATTTACTTATGTAAGCAATTATATACTCAAATTTTTATTTCCTCTTAAGCGACATCTTTAGAACTTGGCGCTATTTATTTTTCAGTGTTATTTTCATTAATTAATAAATAAATTCTGTAGATATAAACAATTTTATCCAGCAATCACTATAAATGGTGACAAGATATGATGATAAAATTAATTTTTGTATCTTCGGGAACTGGGCTTTTTGGGACGGACCTATATTTATTTCGATAAATTACTTGTTATTTAAATTTATATATTCTTAAAGGTTACTTCATTAGTGTTTAACTGATGCCTTTACATCTTTACAACTGGTATTTCATTTTAAAAGCGGCGAGTTAATAAATAAAACGGTCAGTTTCATCTAGTTTTGGTATCATTTAGGATTGCAGGATAAAAGAGATAACTGGTTACTGTGCTAAGATATCAGATTTATCTGGCGAATACAGCTCGGCAAAGCCTCGCTACATTCGGCATGCTATCCTTCACATGGTAAAGCTGATATCTTCAGAAAGTAATCAGTTTATTGCACGTTAATTTGAAAAGGTGTGATATACACTGCATTCATCTTTTTATTCTGCAGTGGAGAAGGACACGCAAATACTGCGGCGATGCTGGCGTGCGTTGCCCCCCTTTCCAGATAGGAAAGTGTTTGAATGGGAATACGAAAACAGCGAATCTGAGGAATCTGTTGAGATATTCGAAGGAGATGAGTGGGAGTACAATTCTAACGCCCTCGATCTCACAATGTCAGAAAGCGATCTTGAAATTACGTTTTGATTAAAGAGAAACAAGCATAATGCATTTTCTTTGTTTGTTTTTTTGTTGTTTTTTGGGGTGTGTGTGTGTGTGTGTTTTTTGTTTTCTTCTATTATATTTTATTTATTTATTTATTTATTTTTATTTTTATTATTATTATTTATTTATTTTTCTATTTTATTATTATAGAATATATGAATGTAATAATTTAAATAATTTGCGAGCTCGGAGTTAGGGAGGGTTCAAGACTGGCGAACTACATTTCAAGATGGTTCGAATCATACGTCCCAACAAAATAGGCTTTAAATAAATAAACAGAAAAATGTATTTGCACGGTGCGTATCAATTTCTTAAATCCCGTGTACATTTGAGCTTCAGTTTATTTTATTTCTCTGAATAAAGAGGCTTATTTCATCTTCAGTCATCTTCATAATTCTGTAATGTATGTTGCAAAACTTCAGTTTATACCACTTTAAATAACCCCAGGAGAAGTATTCTCCTCTCACACACAGACGCATGCACGCACGCACAAACAGAGGTATAAACGGACGATCGAGCAATGACGCAGTGATTGGGTCAGTATGCACATTATGCCGATTAGCAGCTTAACATAAACTGGAATGGAATTTAATAACAGATTTGAGTACATTTGTAAAATCTCTCAGACACACAGACACCATTACCCACAAAGTACAGCGCAGAATTAAATAACAAAACAATGACACTGTTGTATTCAGAATTGAAGGAAAAGTCGGCAGATTTTAACATTTTCATTTCACTGCTTTGAACTTATTAATAGTATGCAGAGCTTTTAAAATAAGTTTTTCTGTTATTCTAGTATTTGGGCCAAAGCATAGGTAATAGCAGATATTTTCATGTATTTTTTGGGCCAAATAGGTAATAGAAGTTTTTCAAAAAGTGTCATCATTTTTAAAAAATGTCATCATTTAAAAAATTTCAGAACTTTTAAAACTTTTTAGCACCAAAAATAATTTACAATAATATAAATTATATTATTTGTATTAATTATTATTATTATTATTATTATTATTATTATGTTATTATTATTATTATTATTATTATTATTATTTATTTATTTATTTTTTTTTTTTTTTTTTTTTTTCTATTTGTAGGATTATATATATGTTACTGGTACCAATATGTCATATTTTTTTTTCTTAACCTTTCTCATATATAAACGTGCTTATTTCATACCATTTTTAAGTATGTTTATTTATTTGATAATAAAATATATTATTCTAAAAATTTTAAAAGTTAAAAACATAATAAGTAAAATAATAAAAAAAAAAAAAAAAAATAAAACTAAAGTAATTAAAACTGTCATAGTAGTAAGTGTTCCTGTTATTATTATTGTAAAACATTTAATATATTTTCTCAAGACCTATTATTTTAACACCTTTACCTTGACAAAAAAGCGTACAATTTTAAAGAATGGACGCAAAAAGCCAAGAAAGAATGAGTCTTCAGAATACTAACCATTTTAAAAGATCTAGATATACGTGGGAATTGATCTTTTACTTCGTAATATGAATTAAACTCGTACAATCAAGTTTGCACTTTTGCATAATAGACCCAAGAGGCGGATTAAACTTTAGGTAAGGAGGGGATTTCCAAAGCAATATGTAAACGTTTACAGTTTGAAATTATAAATTTTACAGGATGCATGAGACAGAGTGAGACTGAGTGAGTGAGTGTTTGTTGTGAACTGTTTCAAACTGATGCGTACATCAGTGCTACTTAATACAGTCACTTGCCTTCGTTCACACTGAGCAGCATGTGCGCCTGCAATGTCGTCATACGTTGTCCTCAGTTTCAAAACGAATGCAACAAAGACTGTACGCACATCAACTTCAGTGTCACTTGTGCAACTACAGGAGGGGAAGCGAGCATATATATATGTCTGTGGACCAATGGCGTGCAGAGGTCTGGTGATGCCATCTCCTTGACTCTATGCCCTAAAATCGCAAGTATAAGGCAGGTATTTTGAATATATAAACAGAGATGAAATATAAAATAAACACTTTATTCGATTTAAATATAAATCAACCAAATTAATTAAGTTCTTTTCTCTGATTGGATGGCCCCTCCAATCTGGGTGCCCGCGGCCGCCATACCTTCGGCCCCACCCCTCTGCTTACCACTGCTGTGGACATCAATTATTATTATTATTATTATTATTATTATTATTTTATTTTTATTTATTTATTTATTTATTCATGTATTTATTTATTTATTTACATATTTATTTATTTATTTACTTATTTATTTATTTATTTATTTATTTATTTATTTATTTATTTATTTATTTATTGCTTGGGAGGGTGTTTGTGCGATTGGGAAATCCCCCTGAATCCGCCCCTGGACCCGGAATATTTCTCAGTGATTATAACATCAATATTCAGTGTGATAGATGACGAGATCAAGCTTTCACACCGGTCCCTTTTAGGCTATGTTCCATTACAACCACTGCTCCATTACAATGGTTTGCAAAAGGCTGTGGTAAGTCTTTTATCTCTGTGGTAACACGCATATAAACGATTCCATCTTCAGGCGAGAATGTCCGCGAATTTTAACTGAGAAACCAAATGACAGTGTTAGTGGTGCAATGTCCATAACCACGCAATTTCATTGCAGGATGTTATTAATAAAGAAAAAACCAACCTAACACGGCTGATAAAAAACAATATAAAAGTCGTCAGGGATATTTAATCGTTGGACAATCCGCCAAACGAAATTACCTAGATAGATGTTTATTTATGTTTGTAAATAAAGTGCTTAGACTATAGCGAGGAATGCCAAATATTTGTTGTTCGAAATAAATGATGCCGATGACTTCAATATTGTGATTGTGTTTTAATGAAATAAAAAATAAAAGTGATTAAAAGATTTATTTGTGATATAAAACAAAGAGAATAAAGATTTGAGATATTTAATGGCCAATTTTGTTTCCTCTTCTTAAATTTTATGCTACTGGATAATATTTTATAACTTATTTATTATTCAAAAAGATCAAATGTAAAAATAATAAATAAACAAATAATTAAAATTAAAAAAAAAAAAAAAAAAAAACAACAACAACAACAAACAATCTCACCTTCATAAAAAAAGTAACATGATTAAGGAATTTACAATAAAATAAAATACACACCCACCCATGCATATTAATTAATAATCATTAATAATCTATTTCACTCCCTTTGCTGCTTTCAAATGCTTATTAAAAATGTCTTTGATTTATTATTATTATTATTAAGCTTGTTTTTAGTTTGCTTTAATCAAACATCTGTTTGGTAACATTAACTATTATTATTACTGTCACTATTAGAAATACTTTAACAAATACGTAATCTGTTCTGTGTTTTAAAAAAGCTAAACGATAAAGCCGTTGATGTTTATAACGTAGTGCGAATCAATAATGGCGGAAATATACAAAGAAGAATAGCAGTAAATGCATGTTTTTTGTATCACGCCAAAAAATACAGTTTAGTGTGTAACAGATACGTGAATTTCTTTCAGTTCTTGGAAATTCAGACATACTGTTATTCGATCGGTTGTATCAGGTTATTGTCACATAGGTAATTTGAACGGTAACATTTTAAAACGCTCATGTTTGAGTAGCCTGCGTCTGATGAAGATTCCGATTGGTTTATTAAGATAATTATAGATACATGCAACGAACAACTTCGATTTTAAGGGTAATCAGTAATTATTTTTCCTTTTTAAGATATGATGTCATTTCGTCATGGAGAGTTTGAGACGAAAAGTGGTAAAGTTGGCAAAATGTCCCATTAGCTAGCATTTTGAAAAAATAACAGAATATTCATACTCAGATAATCATACTGGGTTAAAAAATAGGATCATTTATCATCAGCTTGTTCAATTTTACCATGTCATAATATGAATAGTTTTTATAAATAATGCCATGACTATAATATGTCAGAGCTTTTGTACAAATATTTTTTTTTTGTGCAGAAGTTCATTCTTAATATTTGTTAAACCACACTGTTATCATCCATTAATTTTTAAAATGTATTTATTTAAAGATGTGCACAGATGAAGATAAAAATGAGATGCACATTATAATTTCACTGACATGCAAATATGCCTCATTGCCTTAATATGACATATTATATATGCATTTCTTTATTTTTTTTTGGCACCATCTTTCCAGTAATTTTTTTTTTTTTTTTTTTTATTTATATGTTGGAGGAAGTGTTATATAGATTAAATAATAGCCAGTTAAGGCAGCATAACATCACATCAAAGTTACATGCATAAAACACATATCTGCACACATGCTTGCATGCACACACACACACAGAAATGTTAAGATTATCTAATTCATTCTAATTCAATATTACATATAATAACTATTAACGAAGAACATAAAATTTGTTATATGTTCTGATTGTAAATACCAAATCTTCATTATATTATTAATGTTATTTTCAAAGGCTCTTTTTGATTGCCAGTTGTAACTTGAACATGGATCATGTGGTTTTCAAAAACAGGAGAACAACTCTTGAAAGAGCAGACAAATTTCTTTCATCTGTCTACTTTACAGATGTTAATCTGTTTGGAAAGTATGTATCAAATACAGTTATAACAGAATATAGTCTAAAATTATGAAGAAATAACAGGGCCAAGAATGTTTCAAAATAATAAAGCAGTTTCAATAGTAGTAAATATGATGTTGATGATAATAAGAGTACATGTAATAATACTGATGATAATAATAATAATAACAATTTGATTTGATAATAACGACAAATAATAATAATCTTAATCATAATCATAATGCCAGTAATAAAATACATATAGAAAATATAATAATAAATAAAAATGTTACACATCTACATATATATATAAATATTAAGCATAGCATTCTAATATTTTAACCAGTTTCTTCCTGTTCTCTAGGTTAATTTCAAGTTTAATATATGCTGAATATTTAAACCATTTGTATCTAATCTTTATATACCATCTCTTGTTTTAATATTTCTACATTGTGTGATTTCAGGTTGTATCGTGACCATGCCCGTGTAACCAAGATAGAACATTATGAAGCTCCTGGAAGAATTCCTTATGAAGAGGCTATCAAGGGAGATTACTCTCCAGTATCTGTTGGCCAATCATTTGGACCCACGTAAGAACTGAAGGGATCTATGGAAATTAAAGAATAATTTTTCCCCTATTTTTTTTTTTTTTTTTTTTTTTATTAAATTGTATAAGTAATCACATATAGATATTAAAGAATATTTCTTGAATTATTTTTTAAAATTTATTTATTTTGTTTGTTTGTTGTATATACTTCTGCTCTATTTCTTCTCATTTTTCTTGTTATCTTTTCTATGTCATTGTATACGTAGTCTAAATATTCACAAATTAATGCACTGACTTATATCTGGCATCTTATATGTATACAAGCTAAATACTGTCACTGTAGTAACAACTCATTTTGAAAATTTCATTTGTTTTAAAAACATGATAATGGCAAGTATTTTCATTCATTAATTCATTCATTTTAAGTATATTTATTAATATATATTATTTATTTTCAAGGTGGTCAACTCACTGGTTTCGTGCTGAGATAGATATTCCATCTGCTTGGGAAGATTCTGAGGTGAGGCTGTTGTGGAACTGTAGTGCTGAAGCCATGGTTTGGATAAATGGAGAACCAATACAGGTAAAATAAATAAATAAAAAAAATTAAATTCAGGTAATGGTATTAACCACCATAATATAGGGTTAGGTACAAACATCGTAAATCTAACAGGAAACAATAACTTTCTAACAACCGCTGAAAAGTCACTGTTGGACTGAGGTCTTAACTTTGTTCCTACCCTTCAGCCCAAAACTGGTTTAGAAGGGCTTCTTGATGATGGCATAATGGACTGAGCTATTTTTGAACATAAGGTGAAATTAGCCGGTTATTTTAAAAACTCAAGTGGAGAAGAACTACCATTGACAGAAAATTCTGGTTGGACACCTGATAATTCAAAAATTGATCCTGAGATCGTAAAAACTTACAGAAATGTATATGAAAATGATAGAAAATTAACAGCTTATTCAAATAAACAAAATCTCTCGGTTATGGAATGACATGCTGTCAACAATCTATGCAAAAATCTCAAAATAATAATCAAACCAACAGACAAAGGATCAGCAACTGTTATTTTGTCAAGGGAAAATCACATCCGCGAAACCCATAGACAACTAAATAATACGAAATATTATAAAAAATTGTAGGAAGCCATGTGGCGAACCAATAAAAATAAATTCAACAGAATTATTGTTCGTCAACAGGAAGAGAGTCACATAAATAAAAAAACAGATGAACTGTCTTACCATCTCTGATTGTGGATCGGAATCTTATAACATTTCCAAATATATTGACTTTTATTTAAAACCAATTGCAAAGAGACATGCTAGTTTTGTTGAAAATACAGATGATCTTTTATCTAAAACAAAAATACCACCAAACTCCTTTTCAGTTACCCTGGATATTGATTCCATGTACACTAACATAAACATCGATGCAGGCATGGAATCAGTTGAGAGAGCGTTAGAAAAATATCCAAATACAGTCAGACCAACCGAAATTATTATGGAATTACTTGAATTAAGCTTAAAGGGCAACGACTTTGAATTTAAACCAAAAGTGGCCAGTTGTGAACACATCCATTGTTACTACAGCTTGTTGTAATGAACATCCCAGACCCTTAACAATAAGATTTCTGATCCAGTGTGATCTCTATAATTGCGAGCACATTTCACACCCACTGAATGTATTAGTCAAATATATCATAAATGAGCCAACAACCAAACTTTCTTTGGATTCACCTCTTAGGCTCTGAAGAAGCGCAGTATTGCGAAACTAGTTAGCCAGCCAGACAGTGTAAACATTCTTTCTTTTTAAAGAATTTAGTTATCTACTTGTACTTTTTTGTGTATAGTTATCTACTTGTACTTTTTTGTGTATAGTTATCTACTTGTACTTTTTTGTGTATAGTTATCTACTTGTACTTTTTTGTGTATAGTTATCTACTTGTACTTTTTTTGTGTATAGTTATCTACTTGTAATTTTTTGTGTATAGTTATCTACTTGTACTTTTTTTGTGTATAGTTATCTACTTGTACCTTTCTTTTTTGTCTGTATATGTATTTACCTTAGAAAACATGGTGTAACTAAATAATACCAAAAACCCAAAATCAAAAAATAACGTTAGCAACAAAACAAACCTTCTGCCAAGTTTAGTAAAACTGATGTATGGCATTCTGCAATGCATACATCACATGAAATTCCTGGAGGAGAATCTCGCCAATTCTACTCTCCCTAAAGCTCTCCAAAAAAAAGTAAAAGAATTAAATTCTTTTGTAAAACCAGCCTTAAAATCAGTAGATGTAGCTTTCGATCTGTTATGGTCCATATCAACTATTACAACAAATATGGCTTCTGCTACTACTACTATTATTCTGCAGCTATTTTTTATTATTTTTTTATTTTATTTATACAAATCATTTCAGTTGTCATATTTTTCAGGGTTTAAGTGGAGAACATGAATCTGGTAGAGAAGACTTTATTTTGTCTAGAAAACAGAAAAAAGAAAAATGAAGTAATTTTAAAATGTTTATTTTCATGTCTGTATGTATATTTTAATGTGTGTTCACATTAGAAATTGTGAGTGTGCAGGTATATGTGTATTTTTGTGTTTATGTGGTATGTATTTGTATATTTATTTATGTCTGTATGAATATATATTTCTTATTAGCGATATTGTTTGTCTTTTGTCTCCATTTGGAGATGTTACTTCATATTGTTTTTTAAAACAGAATATTTTAACAAGGATAAATTTGAGATACTATTTATAAAAAAAAACCAAGTATTTAACTGTCAGGAAAATGGTCAAAGTGCAACAAAATACATTAAAACTACATTAGTAATTTAATACAGAAAGCATAAATATTATTTTTAAAATAACAGATATTAATTTTTTGGAATAAAGTAATAATTATTTTGAAGAGGGAGAACAAAAAATTAATTTCCTTTGTAATATTTTATCAGCAGATATACTGTTAAATTGTCTTAATTTTTTGTATTTGTGAGACATTTTAGAGGGAAATTACTATTTTACAAAATATTTAAAATATTTTTTTTTTGTTTTTTTTTTTCAGACAGTCTTTATACATAGAAATGGCCTGCAATGGTTTGTTTGGGGCAGGAAAAGGTGGAACAATTTCACCAACAGATCCCGACAGAACATATAAACTGTCAAAAGCTGAATTGGCCATTTTTGACAGGGAAGCAGACAATTTATTCTGGGACTTAATGGTTCTTTATGAAATGGCAAAGGTACTTTGAATATATTCTTGATCTGCTATTATTATTATTATTTTTTTATATATTTAGTTAAAGTAGATATAAAAAAATAAAAAAAAATAAAAAAACTGTTACTGAAAATTAGTTAGTTAGGTACAGATTGAGAATCCCTTATTCAGAATATTTCAAACTGGATATGCTTTGAATTTCATTTTTTTTAAAAATTTTTTAGGATTTTTGATTATAAGGAGACAGCCTAGCCTGTCTATAGAATATGAATCAGAATATGACTACAATTTATATTTCATATACAGCTTGTACAATTAATTTTTTAATAACTTTTTAACAATGTTTTTTAATAATAATTTTAAGAATTTTGTGTATGAAAAACAGTCTGAAAACTGTAAGATTCCACTATTTCTATTTCTCAGAAAAACTTTGGATAAAGGATCTCCAGTTTGTATATTTATGTGTCTACAAGTTATGCATTCTGCTACTGAATCAAATTAC
This sequence comes from Chrysomallon squamiferum, assembly GCA_012295275.1. Classification (NCBI taxonomy): domain Eukaryota; kingdom Metazoa; phylum Mollusca; class Gastropoda; order Neomphalida; family Peltospiridae; genus Chrysomallon; species Chrysomallon squamiferum. Next base: position 40,148,733 of record CM022665.1, on the reverse strand, counting down.
TCACTAAATAATTATGATGTTGTAGTTACAAACACTCCATTACATGGAAGTCACTGCTTCGTTTTATAAATTAACCAGCAGACGCATTCTTTACAAGCTCATGTAACTGCAAATGATAGAAAATGTTCAGTTAAAAACAGTAAGATAAGATTAAAGCAATGAAATGTTATGTTTGTTGCACTAGTTTCTGAGAAGTGGAGGGAACAGTTAAATTAAGTATGATAGAAGATTTGTGGTAGAAGATTTTATTTAAAAAGTATTTTTAAAATTTAGGACTTGCCAGCTGACAGTGAAAGAAGTTACCAGTCTTTGTATGCTGTCAACAACATCATCAATCAGATAGAAGTAGGAAACAAGACTTCTTATAGCAAGTGAGTCCAGTAATTTGTGTGTGTGTGTGTGTGTGTCTGGGGGTTGGTGTTCGTGTGTGAGAGGGATGGAGGGAGAGTGAGGTGAAGTTTTTAATGCTAATGAATAAACTGAACCCCAAAAAGCCAGAAAAACAAAATGCAGATTAATAATAATAATAATAATAATAAAATATAAACAAAAATATCAGTTAACAATTTTTAAAAGTTTTTGCTACGGAACAGACTTTTATTTAAAAACATTTTCATGGATGAAAAGTAGCAAAACCATGTCTATGTATTGTTGTGGGCATTTTAGTGTGTTTGTACTTGCTGTTTCAGAGGAAGAGAGTTAGGAAAACAATTTTTTTCACAAAAGAATGGTGACAGTCAACATGTGATCCATGCCATGGGACATGCCCACATTGACACAGGTAACATTTGGTTTCATTAATTTGTGCAATGGTTATTTCTGTGTGTACACAGATGACTGGTGTGTGTGTGTGTGTGTTGGTATGGATGTGTGTGTGTGTGTGTGATAGAAAGTATGCTTATGGTTTTTGTGCATCTTAAAATATTACTTTCTTATCCTTTTCATTTGTGATTTATTTTCCTTTATTTATTTATATATTTGTTACTGTTTTTCTTTTACTTATTTTTCTTCCTCTTTTATGTATTTATTTATTTATTTATTTATTGTGTTGAAATGTTATTTGTAGCTTGGTTGTGGCCTTATGCAGAGACAATTAGAAAATGTGCCCGATCCTGGAGTACAACAGTTAGATTGATGGAGCAGTATCCACAATTTGTGTTTACTTGTTCACAGGTAGTGTTCTTATTTCTCTAATTTCCTTTTGTTAAACATGCAGTTTTGTACTTGTAATAATAATAATAATTATAATGGTGGTAGTAGTAGTGGTAGTAATAGTATTAATCATAGTTCTTACTGTTCTTGTTTTTGTCATAATAATGTATGTAAAAATATTAAAAAGTAATACTGTCTTCAGTCATAAATAAATTAATGGATATTTGATGTATCATATCAGATGTTCTAAAATTTAAACAGATTTTTTTTGTTTCATGTTAATATCCAGCTGTTTGTTATGTGCAATACTGATTTGAATGATAAATCATTTTTTATGAACCACAACTACATTAAAAAAAATAACTTTCTGTTTTCATAAACAACAACTACTGAAAATAAATATATATTTTCATAAACAGTAACTACTTAAAATAAATAGCATATCTGTATTTTCATAAACAACTACTTAAAATAAATAGCATATCTGTATTTTCATAAACAACAACTACTTAAAATAAATAACATATCTATATTTTCATAAACAACTACTTAAAATAAATAACATATCTGTATTTTCATAAACAACAACTACTTAAAATAAATAACATATCTGTATTTTCATAAACCACAACTACTTAAAATAAATAACATATCTATATTTTCATAAACAACAACTACCTAAAATAAATAACATATCTGTATTTTCATAAACCATAACTACCTAAAATAAATAACATATCTGTATTTTCATAAACCACAACTACTCAAAATAACATATCTGTATTTTCATAAACAACAACTACTTAAAATAAATAACATATCTGTATTTTCATAAACCATAACTACCTAAAATAAATAACATATCTATATTTTCATAAACCACAACTACTCAAAATAACATATCTGTATTTTCATAAATGACAACTACCTAAAATAAATAACATATCTGTATTTTCATAAACCATAACTACCTAACATAAATAACATATCATAAACATTTTCATAAATGACAACTACCTAAAATAAATATAATTTTCAAACCACTTTTTCAAAAAATAAAAATAACATAAATTTTTTCAAAAAATGAACAACTACCTAAAAAAATAACATATCTATATTTTCATAAATGACAACTACCTAAAAAAATAAATAACATATCTGTATTTTCATAAATGACAACTACCTAAAATAAATAACATATCTGTATTTTCAAAACCATAACTACCTAAAATAAATAACATATCTGATTTTTTTTAAACCATTTGAATGTTTATTTTCAAAAACAAACTGTGTTTATAACATGTTGGTGGATTTTCATAAACCATAACTTAACATAAATCAAAGAAATATTTGGAATGGAAGTGTACAAACTCTGTTTAGGCCATTTTTCAAATATAACATGAATGGTTAATTTGAAATGTTTTTATTCATTTTACTTTGATAGGCTCAGCAGTTTGAATGGGTTAAACAACATTACCCTGGCCTGTATGAGAAGATAAAGCACTATGCAAAGGAAGGAAGGTTTATACCTGTTGGTGGATCCTGGGTTGAAATGGTAGGAGTTGACAGTTTGTTTCTGTCCTGTCTGATTTGTTTTTAATATTCTGAATGTTTACTTTTTCAAGCACGTTAAGAAAAGTGACGAAATTTAGTAATTAAATAAAATTTCTTTCATTTCATTGTATCATCAGAAAGTTAAAAAGATTATGCAAATTGAATATACAGTACATAATAAGGAAATATTTGTTGTTTTTTTTTCTCACACATTTAAAAAAAAAAAAAAAAAAAAAAAAAAAAAAGTAATTGTTGGTAGTCTTTCTAACATGTTATTTAACAATAATAAAACAATTCTGATATATTTTCTTTTAGCTAATCATAACACCAGTAAAGCATAAAAATATAATATTTGTTCATAATAAAATTTACTATGGTTTTTAGTTTATTTAAATTTTATAATTAGTATTTCTATTTTATTTGTTTTTATTTTTGCCTCTTCCATTTGTTTATAGGATGGGAACATTCCAAGCGGAGAAGCTTTTGTGCGTCAGTTTCTTTATGGTCAACAATTTTTCAGAAAAGAATTTGGGATCACTTGTACCGAGGTAGAATATATTAATTAATTTGTCTTTAAAATTATTTTTAAACAAATATTTTATTAATTTTATTTATGTATTTATTTATTTTTACTGGATATTTTAAAAATTATATTTTCTTACTTCCTTTTTAATTGCTAACACAGATATTTATTTATTTATTGTTTCATTTATTTATGTATTTTAAAATTATGTTTAAAAATATTATTAAGATAAAAAAAGAAAAAAAAAAATAAAAAAAAAAAAATAAAATAAAGTAGGTTAAGAAGTAAAAAAAAGCAAGGAAGTAAATGTAATTTTAAAATATAAATAAATGAAACAATAAATAAATAAATATCTGTGTTACCAATAAAAAAGTAATTAAGAAAATATAATTTTAAAATATACAGTAAAAATAAATAAATACATAATACCAAATTTTGTTGTTTTAGTTTTTAAAATCATATTTATTTATTTATTTATTTATTTAATTTAATTTTTTATTGTGTTAGTTTTAAGTTTTAGTTTTGGTTTTTAAAATTATATTTATTTATTTATTTATTTTATTTATTTTTTTTTTTTTTTTTTTTAAAAATTTATTTATTTATTTATTTATTTATTTATTTATTTCAGTTCTGGCTACCAGACACATTTGGATACTCTGCTCAGATACCACAGATAATGAAACATTGTGGAATGTCAAGATTTCTCACACAGAAACTAAGCTGGAATCTTGTCAACAAGTTTCCTGTAAGTTCACAAAAATATTCTGTCATATTCCTTGATATATATTTAATAAAATTAAGTCAATAAAATTCAGATGTTATAAAGTTTAATTTAATATAGTTTATTTTATATAGTTTAAATTAAAGTACATATTTGAATAGTTTTTATGCTATATTTATTTGAAAACGAAATTTAAAAACTACAGTAAGTATATATATATATATATATATAAATATCTAAATAATATCTAACTTTTTATTTTTTAATTGTAAACTAATATTTGATGATAGTTTAAAGTATTACAATAAAGAAAACATGGATTGATGCTTAATCTCATTTGTGTTATATTATTATTATTATTATTTTTTTTTTTTTTAGAGTTTTATATATATGAATGTAAAAAAGAAGGAAAACAAAGAAGAAACATCTTTGTATTTAGTTTTCTCAAAAAGTATGGTGGTTTTATTTTTTTATTTCATTTGATGTGAAAGAATGTAAAAACAGAACATAAAGCTGGAAAAAAAAAAAAAAAATACAAAGTTTCAAAAACCCAACTTTTTGTTTATTTATCTCTCTACAATCATCATGGTCATCATTATGGTCAATATAATAATAATATTATTATTATTTCAGCACCACACTTTCTGGTGGTCAGGACTGGATGGAACCTCAGTGTTGACTCATTTTCCTCCTGGTGATTCTTACTGTATGAAAGGAGATGTGCAGGAGGTAATGCTTCTTTTTTTATTAAATTTTAAAACTTTAAATTTTATTATAATTCTTTTAACAAATTTCAATTTCTTACTCAGTTCGCATGTAAATGTCTAACATTACTACACTGAAGAGTATGTGAAATGTAAACAGAATTATTAAAAGGATAAGCAGTGAGAAAATTACCACAGAGTTAATAATAAAACGTGTTTTGTGATTTTTGGTTCAGGTTTTGTTCAGTGTGAAAAATTTTAAGGACAAAGGCAGATCTGGACGAAGCTGTTATCTGTTTGGATATGGAGATGGAGGCCATGGACCAACGTAAGTTTTAAATTCTCTTTTGTTAACACGTGTTTGTCAATCCCTGCCTCTCTCTTTTTTTAAAAAATCTTTTGTATTATTGATACTCTCTCTTCTTCTCTTTATGTCTGCTCTCTCTCTCTCTCTCTCTCTCTTTTTTCTCCTTTTGTTTATTGATACTCTCTCTTCTTCTTTATTTATGTCTGTTCTCTCTTCTCTCTCTCTCTCTCTCTCTCTCTCTCTCTCTCTCTCTCTCTTTTTAAAAAATCTTTTGTATTATTGATACTCTCTCTTCTTCTCTTTATGTCTGTTCCTCTCTCTCTCTCTCTCTCTCTCTCTCTCTCTCTCTCTCTCTCACTCACTCACTCACTCACTCACTCACTCACTCACTCACTCACACACACACACACACACGCACACGCACACACACACTCTCCCATCCTGTTACTGTATCATGTATGTAGTTGTATAGGTGAATGTTGCTATTTCTGTTTCTTCTTACCATTAATATTACTATTACTATTATTATTAATTTTGTTATTACTGTTATTATTATTAAATTGTTTCATTGTTGTTGTTATTGATATTTTTATTGTTATTATCATCATCATCATCACTATTGTTCATGTTGTATTCATTTTCTGTTTTCTGTTTCTTTATTCTCGAATCAGAGAGGAGATGTTGGAAAAGCTACAAAGATTAGAAAATGTGGATGGAATTCCAAAGTAAGTTTACAACACATATACAATATATTGTTTACTCCCAAAGATATTAGATTACTTGCATTAATGATATACTGTATTAATGTTATAATGTTCAAGACATCTCAAAATCAAATGTTCTGTTAATTTCTGTATGTACACACACACACACAAACACACACATACTCTTCTCCTCTTTATGTCTCTCTCTCTCTCACTCTCTCTCTCTATCTACATCTCTTGAATATATATTAGTATTATTTATCAAACATTCTGTTTTTATAATAATATTATAATTAAAAAGACAACTAGTCTTCAAACGTATGAGTAAAATATATCTCCATAAAACTACTGTCAAGATCAGTTATTATTATTTCTGAAATTATTTATAAATAACAAGCAATTTTAATAACAATAATACTATTTGTTTTTTTATCTGTGAAACAGTTAAGAACAGATTTTAATTTTCTCTTTATTCTAACTATCTCACTGCAGAGTGAAACTGAGTGGACCAGATGAGTTTTTTTCACTGGTAGAAAAAGAAAGTAAGAAAACTTTGTGTATCTGGCATGGAGAGCTGTATCTGGAGTTACACAATGGAACCTACACCACACAGGCCAAGGCGAGATTTGCTTACAGTCATATTGTTAAATAGTTTCTCATTTTTAGCCTTATTCTAGGTTTTTATGTATTCAGAAGGGTCAGTAATGAAATCCCAAAGTCAATACAACTGCAGATAGGCTGTGAAAAAAATATTAGGACATGTATAGTATTTTTGTAGTTTAAATGGCAGCATTTCTTCAACAGATACAAATGAAAGCCAGTGAATGGAAAGATTATTTTCTATATTAAAATCATTGCCATTACAGAATCACAGTGTAGAAGGTTATCTGTTATTCTTATTATACTTATTAATTAATTAGTTATTATTATTATTATTACTGTTGTTATTGTTGTGTTATTATTATTATTGTTGTTGTTATTGTTATTAGTGTTATTATTATGTGTAATGATACTTATTATTTCATTATTATTATTATTATTATTATTATTATTATTATTATTATTATTATTATTACTATTATTATATTATAATACTATTATTATTATTATTATTATTATTATTATTATTATTATTATTATTATTATTATTATTATTATATATTTATTTATTTCGTTATTTATTTATTTATTTATCTTTTCGTTTATTTATTTTAAAATCATCAGGTCAAGAAAGAGAACAGAAAATGTGAAATTCTCCTAAGAGACATAGAACTGTTTGCCACCATAGCAACAGTTCAGAGTTCATCAAAAGACAGCAACTACAAATACCCACAGAGTGAAATACTGCGACTCTGTAAACTGCTGCTTCTCAACCAGTTTCACGATGTCCTGCCTGGATCTTCTATCCATATTGTAAGTTATTAGGTTATAGCCTCAGTCTTCAAAATGTGGTCCATGAACTTGGTGGGGAGGGTCATGTGGATAAACAGACTTCAAGGACCTTTCAGAAGGTCTGCAAAAACAAAAAGGCTGTTTTCAATAATAAAATAAGATGTTAATTGCTTTTATCACTATCAAAATTAAATTGTAGGTTTAAATTTATTAGTAGTAAAAGGTTGTTAAGTAGTAAGAAATAAAGGAATCCTATGGAAATAAAATGCATTTAAGTTAATTTTTGTGTTTATAATAATGAAAAATAAATTATTTTTTAGGTGTATGAAGATGCTCACAAGTATTACAAAGGTAACAAACTATTTAATGTTTTTTAATCCTTTTATTATTATTATTAGTTTTTGATTTTATTTTGTAAACTGAGTTACTAAGCAAAATGTCTTCTGTTGTTTCCTAAGGAAGAAACTAGTACAAATCCTTTATGGTAGAAATTTTCATTCATTGCCCAGTGACATCAAAGTAGTCTGTTCTGTGACATACATCATCATACATTCACACATCCATACATCTCTTATCTGACCCACAAACATACTTATATCTGTCACAATCAGAACTGTGGTGGAAACACATTTCAGACTTGAAATAATAATAAAGTTCATTCTTTACTTTTTTTATCCTTTGTATGTGTTTATATTTTGTGACACACGTGTAATAATATGTATTTTCCTTCTGTCACTGCAGATGTTGAAGATGCAGGAACTGAACTTTATGCTAAAGCTTTGGCAAATGTGTTGGGAAAAGTAATACTATTAGATATTAACATTTACTCACTTATATCACTTGCTGCAACAACTTGAATTTGGCTGGCTTTCATTTAGTATGCGTTTCAAGCAGTTATTTATGGGCTGAGTGCTTTAATGTTCAGGCACATTAATATGAACTCATTGCTTTAGTGTTCAGGCACATTAGTATGAACTCATTGCTTTATGTTCAGGCACATTATTATGAACTCATTGCTTTAGTGTTCAGTCACATTATTATGGATTATTTGCTTTAGTGTTTAAGCACATTAATATAGAGTGTTTGAGTCAGAGTTTGGGCATTTTTATTATTAACTTCTCAGATGTCAATCCCAAATAATAATAAAGTAAGAGAAAACAAACATTTCTACAATCTTGTTTTATTTATTTATTTATTTATTTAATGACAAACAGATACTAACAATTTATTAAAATCACAATAAAGAAAATTATTCAAATAATTATTATGGAAAGTTTGCTTTAATATATCAGGCACATTAATATGAACTCATTGCTTAATGTTCAGGTACATTATTATGGGCTATTTGCTTTAGTGTTCAGGCACATTAATAGTGACTGTTTTAATATTAAGGCACATTAATATAGAGTGTTTGCGTCAGAATTTTGGCATTTTTATTATTAACTTCTCAAATGTCAATCCCAAATAATGATAATTAAAGAGAAAACAAACATTTCTACAGTCTTGTTTTATTTATTTATTTATTTATTACTTTATTACTTGATTTATTTAATGACAAACAGACACTAACAATTTATTAAAATCATGATAAAGAAAATTATTCAAATAATGTTTGCTTCTTTCTTTGACTTGTTATTCAGGAAAGTGATGTGACTGCTCCATCAGTTATCAACTCCCTCTGCTGGGAGAGGTCAGGGGTCGTTGTGTTACAAAGGGGAGATAATGAAGAAGCAAAGAAACCTAGAAAGCCAAACGGACCTGTACAAACAGACAGCCATGGAAATACTTTAGGTGAGAAAATGGTTAAATATGGAAGAATTTACTTACTTAGTTTTTTTATGAGAAAGCTGGCATTATGAGGATGCAGGAAAACCTAATTTGTAAGAACTGTAAATTTTAACATATGATTTGATGGCTGTGGTATAATAGTGATGGTGATTGTCATTCTTATTGCAGTACTAATAATGGGAGTAGTCCATGGCAGGCCCAAAATTAAAATAATAATAATAATAAATAAACAAAAAAATAAATAAATAAAAAAAGTAGTAATAGAATAGTATACTTTCTCTATCACACAAAAAATGTTCCTTCCATAACTTCTAATGTCTATATGTAAATTCCTATCATATTATGGATGACATTTGAATATTTTCATGAAAATATTTGTATATATAAATTCCTGTTGTATTGATGGCACTGTCATATTGCTTGCACACAACTTTTATGCAATGATATTTTTTATTTCTGGAATCAAAATTTTTATATATGATGTTAGCATTAAATGCAGTTTACTTTAATTACATCAGAATTTTCTTAAAATACTTGTTTTGTGGGTAAAGGGTTCACTTCTGCATTGGTCAAAGGGTCTTGGAGATGAGTTGGGGGTGCAATACTTTCCTTTCCTTGGGCTCTGGCAACCCACTGTAATGATAGTTGAAGTAATAGTAATAATAATATTAATAGGAATACTAGTAATAGTAATAGTTGTAGCTGTAGTGGTGGTAGCAGAAATGGTGACACTAGTAGCAGTAGTAGAAGCAGCAGAAATAGTAATGGTAGTAGCAGTAGTGGTAGTAGTAGTAATTGTAGTAGGAAAAGTAGTAGCAGTAGTCATAATAATGATCTAAATAAATAAATAGTGGTTATCATAATAATGTTCTAAATAAAATTAAATGTTATTCTAGTTAATGTTTACTAAATGATAAATAGATAAATAAATTCAAAAACAAATGCTGATTATTATTGTTTTATTTACAGCTTACATCAAAGCTCCAGGTTGTGGAGTTGCTCCCCTTGTACCACTGCCAGTTACTGATATTGTCCAGGCATATAAAAATGAGGTAAGAGTAGGTTTAATAATTTACATTATGTATTTTATATACATTAAAACATATTTAATATGCATCTTAACATTATATATTTAATGTATATTTTATTATAGTATATTTCACGTTCATTATAACATTGTGTATTTCATGTTAATTATGACATTGTAAATTACTGTGTATATTATAACACTGTACATTTCAGAATGGTTTGATTATGATGAGGAATGGACATCTGTCTATGTTGATAGATCAGTGTGGAAGAGTCACTTCACTCAAAGTCTCAGGATTTGATAAGTAAATAAACACTCATACTTTCATTTCACTTAGAAATAATGTTCCTCATTATAGCAATTACTGATTTGGGATATCTGTGTTTAATTTTTTTTTTTTGGGGGTGATTTATAGATAGAGGGAACACACTGAGAAGATAGGTTTGTTAGTCTTAAGCAAGAAGTATCCATGTTTTATTGAATATAAATTATTGTATACCTATTAAAAATTTGTGTCGCAGGCCAAAAAGTCAAGATGCTGAATGTCAGACAAAATCCTGAACCTAAATCCTTAATAGCCAGAATCTTGAACCCAAATCCCACAAAACGAGAATCCCAAAACTACTCAGTTTCTAACCCTAACCTAAACACATCATCAATCTTGCCCCAACCTCAACCCTAACCACCAACCTCTAACCCCAACCCTAACCACCAACCTCTAACCCCAAGCCAGCCCCAACCCTAACCACCAACATATAACCCGATCCCAACCCCAACCCTAACCCTAACCACCAACCTCTAACCCTAACACCAACCCCAACCCCAACCCTAATCTTAATCCTAACCCATCACCCTCTCTCACAGAATTTGAGATTACAAACTTCTATGATTTTGTATAAAAGTTAAAGTACAAACAGGTTTATCTGGATGCTGTTTTTTGTTGTTTTTTTTCTCTTGAAGGAATACTGTAAGTCCTGACCACCCAGCCAATCAGTTTGTCATTTTTGATGACATACCACTGTTCTGAGATGCCTGGGATGTGATGGATTACCATCTAGAAACCAGGTAACTCTGTTTTATTTTAGAAGTCCTAATTGTCTTATGAACAGAAAATTTATGAGAGAATTGAAATTTATTTCAATATCTTCTTGATGGATAATGAAACTATTAAAATGGAAGTATGCTTTATGTGTAATTATGAATATACACATGTAAATGTAATTATATATGCACATTTTTTGTATTCAAATATATGTTTGTTAAAATAATGTAGAAGATTTTATATTTATGTGTGTGTATATATATATATTTAAAATTTTCAGAAAACCGGTAGAAAATGTAGTCTCCAAGGCTAGAGTTCTGGATAAAGGTCCTCTCAAGGCAGTAGTAGAAGTAAGCAGTTTCATCATCTTCCATGAAATTGATATGACGTTGTTCTTACAATAAATTAACTTACAGTGGTGTTTTTGTTGGGTTTTTTTTCTACATTAGAATACGTACAAACAACTCTAATAAAGGTAATAAAACTTCTTTTTTTTTAATTTATATTTTTTTGGATTTTTTAATTTGTAAAGTACTGAAACTGTTAATTTTCAAACTTGGTTCATTAAATGTATCTTAGTTTCTTTGCCTATCAAAATAAGTTTCTTTAATTACTTTACTGTCACTTTTCTTTTTCGGTATGTAAATAATGTATAAAGTAAAAGCTATTATTTTATTATTATTATTGTTATTGTAGTTTTCTTTGAAAATCAGTGAAGGGAGTCATCTGAAACAGCTGATAATTTTGGAGACTGATTGTCCATTTGTCAAGTTTGAAACACAGGTATGTATATATAATATATGCAGGAAGACTAACATTCATGACACATGCATGTGCACATGCACATACATGCACAGACATACATACTAACGCATGATTATAATGTTTTGCTATTAGGCAAGTTTTATTTTATTTAATATATCAGGAATATATGCAGTCCAATGATCAATTGATGAATTTTGTTTTCACCATAAACACTTTTGAAAACATCTCAACTTTCATGTTTATAAAAATGTTTTGGCTGAAATCAATAAAATATGTTGTTTGAGTTTTTGTGTGATCTGTCACAATTTTAATTAACACAATTATGGTAAAATTACGCACTTATTGTGCCATGATTCATCTAAAATCTCTGACAAGGTTTAACAGACAATGATGCCATGCTTCTTGTAATTACTGTATGCAGTCAGATGAACAAGATTATTGTTAGTGTGTATTGATACCTAGGTGAATTCATTCATTTTAGATTTAGTATCAAAAGCAGACGCCTGCATAAATGAATATGGCGCACATTTTGCATTGTTTTATTGAATTCATCGTAATGTCAGAACAACCTAAAAAAATGGCAACTTACCAAGCTTTCAATGCAGTCTAAAGTGAAATTACTTGAATAGTTTACATCAAATCCACTGTTTAAACAGAAAGATTTAGCTAAGCAATTTAAAATGCAGTATTCATTACCAACAGTTGTATGAAACCAACTATTTGGCAGAAAGAAAATGTAATGACCTGCAAACTGAAAAATCTGAATGGATTGATGATACATGCAAACTTTTATACACTATCATTCTTAAAATAATAAAATTAATTAAATTTGTTGCTGCTACAACCAAAAGAAGACTTTTGCAACTGATGTTAAAACATGGAGGCCATGACAGAGGAGTTTGCTTTGGAGAGAAATATGAAAAAAACACAGTTGTCAGTGACAGACTATTTTAACACTCACACTTGTTAGACATTTAACTTGTAATAAAACATATTCCAATTTTATGTTATTTTAATCTTTATAAACTGGCACTCTGTCTAAAATGGCATATCCCAACAAAATCTGGTTCTCACAGAATTCACTATATATATCTTTGTATATCATAGCATTTTATAAACTGGCCTAAATGAAAATGATTCTGATAAATTGTTCTGTGAAAGTAGTTTTATGAAAGTATTCTGAGCAGATTTTATGTTGTAGGTATTATATACTTTATTTTTAAAAAAAAACTATAAAATAAAAAATAACTATTATAATTTGTAATATTGTATATAATAATGTCAGTATTGGTTAAATTCTAAAGATCAGCATTTTAAGGTATGTTTTTTTTAATTATTATTATTTTGTTATTGTTTATTTATTTATTTATTTATTTATTACTATTATTTTTCACCCTTGTGTTTGCTTTAATTAAAATAACAAAACAAAGAAACAAATTATCAAACAAAAAACCCCAAAACAAAACAACATGACTTTTATTTAAAATAAATAGTGACACTGTATTTTGTGATTTTTATTTCAAGATGAGCAACTGAGAAGGAGGTAACCTTCATATCAAAGATGTTTACTAAAAATCACAACTTTTATTTTTTAACCAGTCTTTTCATATAATTCATCTTTCCATTCTGTCTTTTGAATTTAAGAATTTCTTTCTGAAATTCAATTCATTAATCTTTTTTCTTTTGTTTTCTTTTTATTTAAAAAAAAGAATTTACATTCAATATGTTTACAAATATTATTGAAAGTGTTCTCCATTAACTCCAAGACATTTTTCACCCTGTTCTTCAACAGAACGTCATCTTTGTGTAAATTCCGCAATCAGAAATAACCTCGTTACTTACGAGCCACTCCGTAGGTTTATCAGCCTTTAATTCCAAGTGTTTCCAGCAGTGAGATTTGTTCCCACATCTCTGCAGTCCTCATTCCTTCATGTGTGTGTGTGTTTGTGTGTGTGTTAGAGTGAAGATATTAAATTTAATGTTATATGTACTGGCGGATTATACCTTTGTTTTCCTTTTCCTTAACTTGTGTTTTCTGTCCAAGTTTGCATCTGTAGCCTGATTTTTTTACAACTTCTTGGATTACTCTCAAATCATCAATTTCTATCAAAAATTAATTTATTAATTAATTACATAAATTAAGAATATTAATTATAATATGTATCTAGTTATTAGTAATAATTATAAAAATGAAAGAAAAATAATAACTATAATGTAGTAGTAGTAGTAATAATAATACTAGCAGTAATAAAATTAAAGATGATAGGCAAAGTTACATAAGAAAAGGAACTAACATCAGTGCTTCAAAACCTGTTTGTTACTGCATTTTTATTTCATTTATAACATAATTTTAAAAATTTACATTAATCAGTATCTCTTGTTCTCTCTCATTCTGTTTGTTTTTCTGTCTCTCCGATTCTCACTCTCTCTAGATATATACAAACACGTAACTATATCCGTATCTGTATCTAAATAACTAATACTTCTGTCTATAGACACACACACACACACACACGTATTATCCATATCTTACATTTATATATTACAATAACATCAAGACATTATTATTAAATGATCATTGCTCACTTATTGTACACAAATTACAATCTTTCCTTATTATAATCTTAAACAGATGTACTTCACTGATTTTCTTTTGAAGATTTGTGTTAAATTCATTCATACCCGAGTTTTCTGTATCAAATTTGTCACCACCTGGAACATAGGCCAGCACATCAAAAACATGGTCTGGAAAATTACAAACACATCCAAGATGCTAAATATCATATTAATCAATATTGTTTAATTATTAGCAAGATAATAATTATATTAATTAATAAAAAAAATAAAAGATAAAAATTAAAAGTGTGTGTGTGTATGTGTATATATATATGTATATGGTGTATGTGTTCACTGATGTATGCATTTTATTCTTATGTGTTTATTTTTATTTACTTTTAATATATATATATACATTTATATATGCTATTATTAAACCAACCTGTATCTTTGCTCAAGGCCTTAGCAAGTTCAGCAACAGTCATATTTGAGTGAACTGATTACCTCTTGTTTTATAGGCTTTATGTTTACTCTGACTGGACGAATCTGATAATAATAATAATAATAATTATAATAATAAAAAAAAAAATTTTATTAAAAAATAATAACAAGATATACTCATTTCATTATAATTTGTATGTAATTTACTAATAATATTCTGAAAAAATAATAAAGTACAATGCTACTTATCTCAGTAACAAATACGATTTTAAACTATCAGTATTATATGAAATAAAGTAGATAAATTTCGAAGTTCCGTATCCATGATGACAAATTAAGGGCATATAATGGTTTGTCCAGCAAATTCTGAGCATTTTTGAAGGATGGAAATAAAACAGATTTATCCACATTACAATAAATGTTATTAATAAATCAAATCCTCCATTTTTATGAATAACTTTAGTTCATCTGTTTGACTGCCACATAATTCCACCCATGCAGAATTGGGCTGTCCTGGAGGAAAAGACATTATCCAGGATTTTTTTGATGGCATCTAGATCAATAAATATTGCACAAATATTGCAGGGACCTAAACAAATGAAACTCAGAAGGTGCAGTATTGGGAGGGTGTGGTTGATATAGTAAGAGACTCCACCCCAACTCGTATGACATTGTGTGGGCAGCCAAAAACACATACAAGGTCTGGCATTGTCTTGTTGGAACACAACCCTTTCCATGCTGGCTAGTTCTGGCTTTTTAATATTTTTTTCCAGCTGGTGACAGTGGTAATCAGAATTGATGATATAACTGGTTGGTAGCAGCTCATAATACATAATGACTTTGAAATCCAAACAGACAAAAGTATAACCTTTTTTCATGAACATTCAGCTTTGGTAGGTCTGTTGGTGGATTTTCACACAAATGTCTGCAACTTTTTCACACTGTGTTAGTGGAGACAATCCATTTTTCATCTCTGGTGATAGTAAGTTAAAGAAAGGTCCAGATTTATTGCATTTTAAGAGCAGCATGCAGATGAAGCACTGGTCCATGCAGTTTTCCTCTGACTGGTTGTGAGGTATCCAAACATCATAGCGGGTAAATGTACCAAAATTTCACTAAGCGTTCATGAACTGTATTTTTGGGGACAGCCAATATTTCTGCAAGCTCCTCAGTCATGAAGTTTGGGTTAGCTTCAGTGTTTACCTTCAAATAAATCATTATCCAAATCTGAAGGTCTTCCAGAGCGATTGGCATATTCTAAGCTGAAATCCCATGCATCTGAATTTTGCAAACCATCTCCAAATTACTGATTCACATTTAGCACCTTCACAAAATGATTTTTACATGTTCCTGCAGTGATTTTACCCTTTTTAAGGAAAAATAATAATTACATGTTGAAAATACAACTTTTGGTTACCTATTTTTGTTGTTGATAACAGCTGACAAAACATCACAAAAGGAAGAGATGACCGATTTCTTGTGTGAGACGTAGCCAGTAGGTTATCACACTGCAACTTGTGCAAGTGATGCAAACTTTATCAGTCATACCAACATTACACTGTCACATAAAGTGCTTTAAAACACAACTCTGGAAATTGTTCAAAACTTTTCAGACAACCCATTATTTAAAATGTATCAGAGGTACTGTGCATATGTATGTATACACGTGCGCACACACACACACACCCACACTAATAAATAAACAGATTATTATTATTGTTATGATTACCATTTTCGTCTTCGTATTTCTAGCCTTGGCTGCACACAATGGAGACATTGTATGCAAGGCTCAACTCTGACATAACACACAGTGTCTTTGTGCTGGCAAGGTGAACAAACCAGAATACAACGAGACATCTTGAAAACTGACAGATTAAGGCACGATTTTTTTGACACAGATATTACTAATCAAATGATAAAGTTTCCAATTTATAATCCTACACAACAATGGACTGTTAATATTCATGTTGTCAAAGTTACAGGGGTTTCACCTGTAATGAAAAAAAAAAAAAAAAAAAATATATATATATATATATATATGAAAGTCATAAGATAAATATTTTTATTAAAATATATTATTTTCACTTTCAGTTTTGCTTATATATTTTGATATCAAAATTTGCTTTATAAAATAAAATTAAAAAATAATAAAAAATAAAATAAAATAAAATTCTTTGGTTTATATTTAAATATATCAAATATTTACATCACTTGCCAAATTTGTTTGAAATCAGCCTTGCATCTTTGAATAATAATTTAAAAAATAACTGATAACAAAATAAAATTAATGATGAAATGTATTTATCATTATGATTATAAATTATAAATGAGTCTAAATGTAGTTTTTAATGAAATCACAATTGAGTGCTGTCTGCAATAAGAATAATGTGCACTAAAGTATGCTGTCATATCTGTGGTTGGAACGTGACGAAAGGAAACTTGGATGTTTATTCAGGACTAGCACTAGCACTGAGTCGAGACTGAAATTACGATTCCTAATAAAAAATATTAAAATAAAAATAAGAAATCTGGACTTAATATTCATTGCATTTTAATTTTTTACTTCAGAAACATTTACTGATACAACACGATTGTAGTATAAGAGTTAACAATGGTTATAACGAATCAGAATTACTATGACTAATCAAAACTTACCAACAAAACTAATATTTCCAATCATGTTTCAGGGGCGCAGACATGATATTTTATTTTTATATATATTTCCTCCAATTTAGGAATGCACCGGTGCAGCGCGAGCATTATACAAGTTCACGTTGTTTTCTTTGGTTATTAATGAATCGATTTTCTTATATATATATATATGGAAATTAAAGGTAGAGAAAAACAAATGTTAATTTAAATGAATGTGAATTTAATGTATTAATAGTCATTCAGCTTTTACTATTTTTTTTCTCTGTAAAACGTTTCTTGTTACTATTTTAATCTACTTCAAAACATCAAACAAAATTTTATCTTTGACATCAATTCACAGAATGATGAAATGTCTTTTGTTTTTGGTTTTTACATTTTGAATGAAGCAAACTTAATTGTCTCATTTTAATTTTCTGATTTCATTTAAAACAAAAATATAAATCTTGCTAATTTCTAATTTAGTTAATCACAAAAAAACTACATTCTTAAGGTTACACATTAAAAACTAAAAAAACGTATTTAACAGAAATATAGCAGAAAAAAAAAGGCCTACAAAAATGTAAACTGCACCAAATAGAAATATATATCTGTGTTAAATTCCTTATTTATTTATTTATTTATTTATTTATTTATTTATTTATTTATTGTTTATGACTATTATGATAATTAGAAATAAGTGTATGTGAGAGAGAGAGTTTACTTTATAAAAGCATAGATTACAGGATAGCTACTATGAAGTGAGTTTTAGAAATACGTGTACGAGAGAGAGAGAGAGAGAGAGAGAGAGAGAGAGAGAGAGAGAGAGAGAGAGAGAGAGAGAGAGAGAGAGAGAGAGAGAGAGAGAGAGACGCTTAGTTTATAAAAACTGACTGAGATTGGCAAAGAGAATACAAGCTAGATACTATGAAATAAGTACTATGTGTGTCTGCATTGTCTGAGAAAGAGATGATGAGAATATCCAATAGGAAATGTTAGCATAAGTGTGAGTGTCTGTTTGTGTGTGTGTATATATGTATGTGTGTGCATGTATGGGCATCCATCTGTGTGTATGTGTGTTCCTGCGAGTGTGTGCGAGTTTGTATCCATTCATGTGACTGGGTACGTTCATATGGCTGCATCTTTTGTGTCCTAAGCAATGGACTATTAAAATGTCAAAAAACTGTACAAAGGCTATATTTTTAATGGTGTATATTGTGCAGTCGTTTCCTTTTAACAAATGTAAGACTATAATAGGCTAAAATTCCATGAAGTATTAAAGTTTCAGATGGGCAGTGACAGTGATAGGAATATGTGTCGTAAGACAACTCTGGCTGTGTATCACACTTGCACACCCTATCACTCACACTGTCACTGGTAAACTACTGCGCAGCCTGCACACCCTATCACTCACACTGTCACTGGTAAACTACTGTGCAGCCTGCACACCCTATCACTCACACTGTCACTGGTAAACTACTGCGCAGCCTGCACGCCCTATCACTCATACTGTCACTGGTAAACTACTGCGCAGCCTGCACACCTATCTCTCACACTGTCACTGGTAAACTACTGTGCAGTCTGCACACCCTATCACTCACACTGTCACTGGTAAACTACTGCGCAGCCTGCACACCCTATCACTCATACTGTCACTGGTAAACTACTGCGCAGCCTGCACACCCTATCACTCATACTGTCACTGGTAAACTACTGCGCAGCCTGTACACCCTATCACTCACACTGTCACTGGTAAACTACTGTGCACCCTTGAGCAGCCGCGCTTGCTCGTCAGCTCATCACGAGTTTATAACGTGTATAAAATTTTCTTCCGGGTAACCGGCTATTTCTTACTGGATATCTTTCCGCTCTTAACATAATCAAATTTTTATCATCGCAAATATCTACCTAGATCCTAGAATTTCGTGGGGCACAGCTAAATACGTCTCCGGGCGCACCCGCTGAGAACCACTGCAGTAGACAGACGCTGAGTCTCCGCCGACTCTGCTGTATTAAGTTCCATCGCTGTCACGTGGCCCCAAGTCTATGGTTCAGTGAAAACGCATGATCATTTTAAAACTTCTGCTGTCATTACCATTATGAAATTTTGGAAAAATTCCTCTCTTTTATTTTATTTTATTTTTATTTTTATTTTTTTAAATATTTTTTTTGACATTATTATTCACCATACGGTGTTAATGATTGTGGGCAAGAACAATATGAAGAATGTAAACAGTATTATATGTATTTTGAAGAAACGATTGTAAAACGAAGTAAATATCCGGTTATTAATTTTAGCAAAAATGGCAACCATGTTAAAATAGTTCACTTATGAGCATTTACAAATGTCCCTATTGCCACAAATGTTGTGATTTATGTTGGATTACATTTCGCCATGATTTGAATATTCCATTGCATTTAGTTAAGCGTTTCTGATTTTTTTTCTTTGTTTATAGTTCTTTTATTTTATTTTGTTTCGAGATTATATGCATGTACATGTATCTCAACTAATTGAGAGTATTTGCTAACTTATTTAATGCGTTTTAATTCTCACGAATATTATAACAGTAAACCAGAATTTCTTAGATATTATGGAATAAATAATATAATAATGGAATAAAATGAAAATAAAATAGTAAAAATAACGCCACACCTTTTCGAAAAGTTGTCTATTCCCGCCCGTCTCCGTCACCTTTCGCCGTTGCTATGTCAACATACGTCAGTCTCTTATTAACAAAGATGGCAAACTGGTATGAGAGTGATCTGCTCCGATTTCTTCGAGTTGTCATGGGTTTAAGTTTTTCAGCTTTGTAAGTTTACACGCATATTTATTGTTATTATTTATCTTACTTTTAAAATCTTCTTTTTATATTAATTTTTATATTATAAAAAGTAAGTACAAGTTGCAGTATCGATTATTGTTTTAGATTTTTTTTCTAGCTTTTGATTTAATTATTATATTTGAATATATCTTAATTGATGATTTAAATTTTTTACTTTAATTCTTTTAATTTCTTATGGCGTGGGAATAATCAGTCAATGATAAACAGTTTTAATATTTTAATAACATACTCTTATTTAATATTATAAAATGTACTTGGAGGTAAAACGAATAAGCAAATTATGTATACATGTGTTATAAACTTTGACAACAATATCTGTTTGCAACATCAAACACAAAAACGTGTGACAAAACAAATATGTAGTACATTTATAACTATAATAATAAATGTTTATTTCAGGCTACTAAATTTGTTATTGCAAGCAAGAGAAGAGGTGGTGCCAGTCTCCATCATTGCAGGTAATATTAATATTAATTATCTTTCATAGGAAACAGAGAACACGTCTGAAGTATGTTTACCAACACATTATATGTATAATGTGAATACCTTCCAAATATTTGCTGGTAGAAAATTCACGCACAAATATACATATGTACTCTCTCTCTCTCTCTCTCTCTCTCTCTCTCTCTCTCTCTCTCTCTCTCTCTCTCTCTCTCTCTCTCTCTCTCTCTCTCTCTCACACACACACACACACACACACACACACAGACACTTATTTCTAATACTATTTAAAACTTTATTTCACTTTATTTATTTATTTATTTTACTTTATTATTTATTTATTTAATTACATTTTTATTTAATTTTTTTTTATTTTTTTTTTTCTCAGCCTATAAAAATTTCGCCTGGATCGTCTTGGCACTTGTCGGTCTCTTCATTGCTGCTCACCGTAAATATCGATATTTTCTATTTTCTACTATTCATATTATTTATATATATAAAATAAAAACTGATGCATTAAATGTGTTCTCTTTAATATTTGTCATAAAACAGTTAATTTTATTATTTCTGTAACAAAAGTCGACTTAACTTTAGTTGTTTATTTTTATTTATTTATATAAGCAATTATATACTCAAATTTTTATTTCCTCTTAAGCGACATCTTTAGAACTTGGCGCTATTTATTATTCAGTGTTATTTTCATTAATAAATAAATAAATTCCGTAGATATAAACAATTTTATCCAGCAATCACTATAAATGGTGACAAGATATGATGATAAAATTAATTTTTGTATCTTCGGGCACTGGGATTTTTGGGACGGACCTACATTTATTTCGATAAATTACTTGTTATTTAAGTTTATATATTCTTAAAGGTTACTTCATTAGTTTTTAACTGATGCCTTTACATCTTTACAAATGGTATTTCATTTTAAAAGCGGCGAGTTAATAAATGAAACGGTCAGTTTCGTCTAGTTTTGGTATCATTTAAGATTGCAGGATAAAAGAGATAACTGGTTACTGTGTTAAGATATCAGATTTATCTGGCGAATACAGCTCGGCAAACCCTCGCTACATTCGGCATGCTATCCTTCACATGGTAAATCTGATATCTTCAGAAAGTAATCAGTTTATTGCACGTTAATTTGAAAAGGTGTGATATACACTGCATTAATCTTTTTATTCTGCAGTGGAGGAGGTCGCACAGAAACTAGATAGCTGTTGGCGTACGTTGCCCTCCTGGCCAGGCAGGAAAGTCCACGATGAGGAGGATGACGATACTGAATCTGAGGAATCTGTTGAGACATTGGTAGGAGATAATTGGGAATACAATGCAAACGCTCTTGACGTTGTATTGTCGGAAAGCGATCTCGAAATTGGTTTCTAATTAAAGAGAAAAAAGCATAATGCAATTTATTTTTTATTTTTGTGTGTGTGTGTGTGTGTTTTTTTTTTTTCTTTTATATTTTATTTATTTATTTATTTTTACTTTTATTATTGATTTATTTTCTATTTTATTATTATGGACTATATGAACGTAATAATTTAAATAATTTGCAACCTCGTAGTTAGGGAGGGTTCATGACTGGCGAACTACATTTCAAGATGGTTCGAATCATGCGTCCCAATAAAATAGGCTTTAAATAAATAAACAGAAATACGTATTTGCACGGTGCGTATCAATTTCTTAAATCCCGTGTGCATTTGAGCTTCAGTTTATTTTGTTTCACTGAATAAAGAGGCTTATTTCATCTTCAGTCATCTTCGTAATTCTGTAATGGATGTTGCAAAACTTCAGTATATACTACTTTAAATAACCCCAAAGAGAAGTATTCCCCTCACACACACAGACGCATACACGCACGCACAAACAGAGGTATAAACGGACGATCGAGCAAAGACGCAGTGATTGGGTCAGTATGCACATTATGCCGATTAGCAGCTTAACATAAAATTGAAGGGAATTTAATAACAGATTTGAGTACATTTGTAAAATCTCTCAGACACACAGACACCATTACCCACAAAGTACAGCGCAGAAATAAATAACAAAACAATGACACTGTTGTATTCAGAACTGAAGGAAAAGTCGGCCGAAAGTATTGAACGTAACAGATCCTTCACCGTAGAAGTCATTAAAATATTTCTAGATGTTTTTTTTTCTAGGTGTAAACTTGTAGTTTTTATAATAAAGTTGCAGATTTTAACATTTTCATTTCACTGCTTTGAACTTATTAATATTACGTAGAGCTTTTAAAATAAGTTTTTCTGTTATTCTAGTATTTGGGCCAAAGCATAGGTAATAGTAGATGTTTTCAAAAAGTACAGAAGTTTAAAGAGTGTCATCATTTAAAACATTTTAAAACTTTATTATTTTTAGCACCAAAAATAATTTACAATAATATAAATTGTACATTATTATTATTATTATTATTATTATTATTATTATTATTATTATTTTATACAATCCCAGTTTATTTTATTTGGGGGGTAATTTTAAAAAAAATATATTTATAACTATGACATTTATTTTGCATACAATCCCAGTTTACAAGTAATTTTCAAATCATTACCAAAATTTAAAGCAAGATATTATTTATTTATTTATTTATTTTTCTATTTGAACGGTTATGTACATGTTACTGGTACCAATTTGACATTTATTTATTTTTTTCATAACCTTTATTATTATTTTAAAACATATATAAACGTGCTTATTTCAACTCATTTTTAAATAAACACAACAAAATTTTCACCGGTGCAGCAGATATACGTGGTAATTGATTTTTTACTTCGTAATATGAATTAAACTCATACAATCAAGTTTGCACTTTTGCGTAATAGACCCAAGAGGCGGATTAAACTTTAGGTAAGGAGGGGATTTCCAAAGCAATATGTAAACGTTTATAATTTGAAACATGAGACAGAGTGAGACTGAATGAGTGAGTGTTTGTTGTGAACTGTTTCAAACTGATGCGTACATCAGTGCTACTTAATACAGTCACTTGCCTTCGTTCACACTGAGCAGCATGTGCGCCTGCAATGTCGTCATACGTTGTCCTCAGTTTCAAAACGAATGCAACAAAGACTGTACGCACATCAACTTCAGTGTCACTTGTGCAACTACAGGAGGGGAAGCGAGCATATATATATGTCTGTGGACCAATGGCGTGCAAAGGTCTGGTGATGCCAACTCCTTGACTGTATGCCCTAAAATCTCAAGTATAAGGCAGGTATTTTGAATATATAAACACAGATGAAACATAAAATAAACACTTTATTCGATTTAAATATAAATCAACCAAATTTATTAAGTTCTTTTCTCTGATTGGATGCCCCTCCCATCTGGGTGCCTAGGGCCACCGCCCCTTCGGCCTCCCTCTACACACCACTGCTGTGGACATCAGTTGTTATTATAATTATTATTATTATTTATTTATTTATTTACTTATTCCCTTACTTACTTACTTACTTATTTATTTATTTATTTATTTATTTATTTATTTATTTATTTATTTATTTATTTATTTATTTGTTTTTATTTTGTTTGTTTATTTATTTATTTATTTATTTATTTATTTATTAATTGGGAGGGTGTTTGTGCGACTGGGAAATCCCCGAAGATCCCCCTCCTGGACCCGGAATATTTCTCGGTGATTATAACATCGATATTCAGTGTGATAGATGACGAGATCAAGCTTTCACACCGGTCCCTTTTAGGCTATGTTCCATTACAACCACTGCTCCATTACAGTGGTTTGCAAAAGGCTGTGGCAAGTCATTTATCTCTATGGTAGCACGCAGAGAAAAGATTCCTCGCTGCTAACCGATCAGAGTAACCCGTGGATGGTGTTGCCGCTTTCCTCTTTTCTTCATTATAAAAGAAAAAGATAAACGACTGACAGATAATAACCGTTAGCCGTTAACGTTAAAATGTGTAAATATGTTGTGTTTTGTTACGCAAACATTCATTTTCAACAATAATTAATAAACATTCTCAGCAGTAAACGATGTGTAGTATTCAGTAACTTATAAGACGATGGTGTTTGATATTTGTTAGGAGCCACAACAAAATAAAGTCTTGTAAAGTCTTGTAAAGTTCTACTTTAATGAATAATAAAACTTTACGTAGAATACAGCAGAGTCGTTGCATTTGTACTGAGTGCTTAGCCCGTAAGCAATTACAAATTACACTTATATTACTCTACGCTAGAAAAAATACTCAACAGCAGAATAAAAGGATGCGTGCGCGGTGCGTGTTTTAATGTGTGTGTTTAATATTTAAAACGGAGAAAATGACGGAAATAGGTACACAGATAAAATGAAAGAAACGGACTCTTACTGAACCTGTTATCGCTAGAAATGAATGTTTTAAATTGTAAGTCATGAAGCAATGAAATGTTAAAATTATTCTAATCGAATGAAACTGATCATTACGTTGCTCTCGAAATTGGCTAAAAGAATAACTATGAGGGATATTTGCTGAAGT
>CM022665.1:40107817-40123451 GCA_012295275.1 Chrysomallon squamiferum | reverse complement strand
ACTATATTATCATCGAAAATCATCTTTAGCACAGAACTGATAGTATAAAAGTCTCACTTATATTAAATAACACAATTTCCAGTCATTCGTTCATTTGGTGTCAACCATAAATTCATAAATTTGTTTCGTTCGTTCGTACGTCTGTTCACCCTATTCCTTCGTACGTACGTTAGTTCGTTTGTTCTCGCCTAAGATTGGATTAAGCAAAATAAATAAAATATGGTTCAAAATCTCCAAATGGTGAAGCTGAACCAGGGTCCACAAATGCGGGCCCCAACAATAAATAAACAACAACAACAACATACATACATATAAATTAAATACAATGATAAAAATTATAATTTATTATTGTTTATATTTTGATCACACACACACACACACACACACACACACACACACACACACACACAAATACACAAAAACCCCACAGAGACTAATTTTTTTAGTGCTTAATGCGTCCTGAGAGATCTTAACCCTGCCTTGCTGATGGCTTTGCAATGAATGTACTTATTTTGTAGACAGCTTTGGAGTGTTTGATCAGGAAAAACAGTATACAGTGCGAATCAGTATGGCTCCGTTAGAGTAATATTTTATCAGTTCGTGCAAATGTTCAGACGAAATTGTGTTTTATATATAAACAAGTAAGATTAAGTTATGGCCTGACTTAGCTGAATCGATCAGAGTAGACATCATATAGCGCTTAAACTACTCCACCGAGCTGCCCTGAAATTGATAGCGAACTACGCCTTCTAGATCAAATATTTTCAATATGTAAAAATGGTAACATCAGTCTGCAGAATAGTATGGAGGGTGAGGAGACTACGACATGAATTAAATTTAAAACTACACAGCGGTAACACGGGCTGAATAAAATCTGTACGTTAGTTGCTTATCAAAAGTATCAATAAATGTAATTAACAGTGTAATTATCATCGATCAGGAAAAAATTAATAATAAATAATTCATATTACTGAAAATAATAATTAAATATTTATATTACTAAAAGCAATAATTAATAATTTATACTACAAATATGAATTAAAGATGATTAGTTAGACTAACAAAATACATACGTTTTTCTAGAGTTACATGTTTGTAAATGTATAAAATGTACTCTTTTAAAAAGCAAAAAAGTTCCGAACCAGTCTGACATTAAACCACAGATGAATGGACGTCATCAGTTTCTCGATAACGTCATAACTGGTTGCCTAAACTTAAAAGTACTTTTTTGTAAAGATATATCGATTGGAATATAACCAAGAATATTTGTATCAAAGCAACGACTGATACTAATATATTCTTAGTTTTCACTGTCTTTAGAAAGGGCAAATTTACGATTTCTCAAACAAAAGAAATCTTTTGCCTTTTACTTTATCAGAGGGGGTAACCATGGCTTCAGAAAGTGAGGTGCGCTGTTATTGTGGTGGATGTAACTTAAAGAATGAGTTTTTACTTCACAATCAAAATGAACCGCAGATTTATCCCACCCGCATTTGACATAGCCTACGTTTTAATTCAGTTGTTTTTCTGTTTATACCAGAATCGCAAGACATTGTGATCTGACAGGTCAGCCATTGTGCGATACTATCGTGTAGGCTAAAGCAGTCTACGACACAACATGACTTCGTCTACGACATCCAGCTGACAAAAATAATAAGGTTACTAATTAATGTATTTGACACTACTGTTCATTAATTGTATTTTATTGTAATTACCAGTTTTAATGTGACATTTAGCCTCAATCTCACCAGGACAGTTCCAAGTATGAATACCCTGTTAATTGACACCTATCGGAATCGGGAATCGGGTGGGTCTTGGTTTCACAAAACTCCCTTCTGTATAGAATGTCCACGTGCGTGGTCTACGTGCCTTAGATGTTATTAAGGAGTTGTATTTTATACATGTCATGTAACATTACGGATAATAATAATAAATCAGATGACACATTGAGTATATGCTTGGTTAAACAATTTGCGTGAGAAACATATTCGTAAGGATGCAAAACAAATAGAATTTTGCGTGAACAGAAAAAATACGAAAACAACAGTTGCTTAACCTTAATAGTAACAACAAAGGTGATCGTATAATGAATTTAAAAAATATATATAATAATAATAATAACAATAATAGCAACAACAACAAGAACGATAACAAGAAAAAGAAGAGAAACAAGAGAAGAAGAAAAATATAATGACTAACAGTCATAATAATAAAATAAAACTGAACAAGAGAGAACAAGAACATAAATCTAGAGAGAAACACAAAGCCATTCTTACCATTTGCCTGGTTCTCCCTGTTTAATGATGACGTCATTGGTTACCGCTTTCATGTATTCACAGTGCTTCACAACATCGTGTAAGACGTCTGAAATGAATCAGAAAATGTATAACGTAAACTTGACATCATTTGTTGTGCTCGATTCGAGAAGAAAAGGAAATTAAGTGCGTATAATCGATAGTACTCTAAAATTAGGATTTTTCTTTCCTAAATAACAACACAATGTCAAACAAAAACAGAACAAATAAAAAAGAAAAAAACAAAACAAAAAAAAAAACAAAAAAAAACAACAACAACAACAACAATAATAATAATAATAATAATAATAATAACAACAATTGAACAAATATAATAAGAAAAAGAAAACAACCCTAAAATAATAATAAATAAATAAATAAATAAATTTAAAAAAAAAAGAAGAAAATAATAATAATAATAAAAAATAATAAAATAATTAAAAATAAACTTAGAGAAAACAATACGGTGATTTAGAAGAGAGTGGGACAATTATTATTTATTTCTTTGTTTTTCTAATTAATAATTAAGCTACACATTGAAAGTTATGCTCACAATATTCAGTGTAAATGAACAAAATTTGCCAATAAATTCATTAATGGAAACTAAAACAGAATTTTGTTTTTCTTTTTAGATTATTTATTTATTTACTTCTTCTTCTTCTTATTATTATTATTTTTTTTTCCTAAGAATAATTCAAACAAGTTAAATAAATAAATAAATTAATAAAATGTTTTGACATGTCAAAGATTCAGGAAAAAAATAAAGGAAAAGATAATTTTAATATTCGATGCTGTTTGATTAAGCATTTTATTATCTGTAACAGCAACAGCAGCGTCATTAGAAAAAAATAACTGTAATGACGAAAATGATAATGGCAGCAACAACAGCAACAACAACTTGCAATAATAACACAATGACAAGGAAACGACTGACTACAACAACGTCAAGGCTATATAAAAAAAGAAAGCTATATTAATAATAATGCACGTGCAAAACGTGTTTGTGGGAAAGAACGCAGACGGCCTCTAAATTAGACCATGATCACAGAATTACAATCAATGTTCTGTGATTAATTACGGGGAAACGTGCGGAGGTGCGCTGTTTTGGTTTTGACCAGTCGATTAATTATTCCCGAAGTCTGCCTGCGCGGTAAACGATTTTCAGTTTAACTGCACATGATCGACTGATCTAAAATGCATATTAATATTGATTTTGTAATTTCTAATCTAATTTCGACGATACCTATGAAATTAATCATGGGCACATTTCTAGAAAATGATTATATTAGCATGAAAAAAAAAAAAAAAAAAAAAAAATGTCCAGACAGAGAAAACGTTTCTCATTTTGAGACGCGGTTTGGAAATTCTTTCTGAAACAGAATAAAGCAAAAGAAGTATGTATTCACGGTACAAGTAAACACGTATTGTGTTGTGTCGTTGTATTTATAATAATTATATTTTTCGAGATGCGGAATTGTTTAAATATTTTGCCTCAGTAATAGTCAGTTGATTTATTTTCGTATTTATAAACTAATTTATCTAATTAAGAAGCAATGTAGGAAATTTAGCTTTTCAAAAGATGACGTATGAAAACATGTTGTCGCCCAAAGATGGATCCAAGAAGAAAGCGCAAATCGGACACCCATTTCTATTTATTATTATTTTTATCATCATCATCATCATTAATTATTTATTATTTTTATTTTTTTATTATTATTATTATTTTTTTTTTTATTGTCAATTTATTTATCTGTGTATGTTTATGTGTAGGTCTGTGTGTGTGTGTGTGTGTGTGTGTGTGTTTGCTATTTTTTTAAACGCGTCTGTCTTTGATCATTATTTCCAGATAAATCTCTGGAACTGAATGAATGCAATAATATGTATTAATAATATTTCAGCGAATTTTAATATTAATCATAACAACTACAACAAAAACATCAACAACAATGATGATATGATGATGATACAAAAGTGAACACCTACCAGAATAGCACTATTGGTTATCATTAACAGGGATCCTTTATACACAACTTGACCAAACAGGAAAAAACGATATTTTTAAACTTGTCTCATTAACTCAACATCAATGTTTTCAATGGATTATTTTTATTTTCAGCCAGTACCTAACAAATGTTTCATAAAACATCATTGTATGTTCTTCTTTCCTGCATATGGGTAGGTTTACATAAAAAAAAATCCGTTGCTGATAATTGATGGTTACTTTATGATGTGAAAACTCTCTCTCTCTCTCTCTCTCTCTCTCTCTCTCTCTCTCTCTCTCTCTCTCTCTCTCTCTCTCTCTCTCTCTCTCTCTCTCTTATTATCGTTATATCAGAAACATATCTGTTATCTAAAACAATAAATATTAAAGTATACAAATATTAATTCATTCATTCGTAGACAGTCTGGTTGGTTGATTCGTTCGTTCGTTCGTTTGTTCATTCCTCTTACCCGCTTGTATGCCGTTCAACAACTGACTTTTCTTCTTCAGCCACTCTTTTACAATTTCGATCTCGACAGAATCTCTCTGTTCTGGAGGTTTTTTCAGCAAGATGGCCACTCGCCGATGTGTCAGATTTCCCATTTGAAACAATCTTTCACTCTGCATTGTTCTAACTCGCGGTATATCCTTAATTAAATTGGCTGAAATTAGTTTAATACGTTGAAATGTTATCAAAGTTTCAAATATTAAATTCTGAGTTATTTCAGAGCAAGAAAACTTGTCTGTAGAGCTCCTCTAATTTCCTTTCCTTGAATGCCAAGAGAACATCATTAAAGACAGATCACCATTTGAGTAAAAAAAAAAAAAAAAAAAAAAAAAAATTAATCGTCATTCGATATTAAAGAATTCACCATTCGAGTAAAGACAGATCATCAAGGTAAAATCGTCCATCATCTTGTTAAATAAAAACATTAATCTCAGCATCTGCGTTAAATCAGGCTTAATAGTACGTGCACTTCTCTTTGAGACTCTGAAACTTCAAGCGTGAGTTTTATCATGAAGGCTGCACTGCCAGTGTCTACTTTTCTTAGAAATAATTTTTAAAAACCCCCACAGAAACATGATATTTTGAAAGGTCGAGCGAGCAAGTAAAGTAAACTTCGTGCACTATCTTAAAAAGTACTTCAGCCTTGAAACCATTTAAACACAATTATGCGAGCTCGCCCATTACATTTAATTCTATAGCGTTTTGCTTTCCAGTTCGTTATGCATTATAAACCCCATCTATTTGCAGGTTCGTTTAACTGTGACAGTCTCCTGGGTTTGCAATTCCAGAGTAAACATCAAATGTAAATAGACAGGTTTAATGAGGTGGATATTGACAAACAAGAATATATTGAAAATATCACCTCCATTAACACACAGTTATAACCAAACGGTACGAAGTATATCTGTATGTAACACTTGGGGATGCAGTCTTTGGTTTTATTTCACTTACCGGTTACGTGTGATTTATTTTTGTTTGGTTAAGAAAGAAAAGAAACGTGGCAAGCACCAATTGACTATTACAACATCATCGTTAACATAACAATGTACTGCTCGGCAGGTGGACAGAAGTTTGCGTGAAGTCTTTTACTTGTAATTTATTAGTATTTCTAGTAGACTTGGGCTCAGGACAGAACAAGGCTTAGCTCCAGTAGCAAAGCGCGGTTACTTGGTGCGCGGTCAATTTAGAATCGAGTTCTGAAGACAGACAAATGGGTCTTCTTCTACTGTCCAAGCCAGTGTCTTGTGATTCGTACATCACATACAGTGGTATGTCCTTTCCTCTCTTTGAAAAGACGATTAAAATAGATCCACTGATGCTAAAGAAAATTAAAAAATGTACAAGCCAAATTCTCTGAAGTAACAGTCAGAATTAATTTGTTTCAATGGTATTATTATTATTATTATTATTATTATTATTATTATTATTGTTACTGCAGTTGTTGTCCGTGTGGGAGTGAGTCCTAAGGGACGTGGGAAAAAACATAATAATAAATAATAAAAAAAAATAACATAAATAAATAAATAAATAAATAAATAATAATAATAATAAAAAAAAAAAAATATATATATAAATTTGAAGAAATGAGACATAAGTCACTTCTATGGTACAACCCCACTTCATTTTATATTCAGACACGTTCTTTTATTTGAAATAATGCATTAATACCACTTTATCGAGGCGGCATTTCTGTTTTAACAATGATCATTATTATGATAAAAAAAAAAAAAAAAAAAAAAAATAGTAATTTTTCACCAAGACTAAAGAAACGAATAATAATAATAATAATATTTTTATTGTTACATCGTCGTTCCGCTCTTTACTTCCATGAAAAAAAAAAAAAAAAAAAAAACAAGAAGAAGAAGAAACGTTTCAATTTTCAGGTAGGCTACGTACGATCGACTTGAGTGATAAATCCAATTTAATTTAATTTTTAATGGTATTTACAACTGAAAAACGTATTTTCATTTATAAATACAAATAAACATCTCTGCAAGTTTGATGGGTGTATATTATTCAACTTCAGACTGGTCGATTATGCAATCAAAATTGAGTATTTTCCCTATATTGTTCAAGAATAAATGATAAACATAAAGGAAATAGGTGTGTGCGTTTATTTCGTATTATAACTAATACAATATTGATTTAGGTTTAGAAAGAATGTGGTTTATTCATAATTTAAAAATACATTTCTGGGACAAACATGGTTAAATGTAGACATAAAATATTATATCTTTTATTGCTACTACTATTACAAAATAAAACGAAAAAAATAAAAAATAATAATAAAAATTATAATTCAACAAATATGTAACTGAATCTAAATATTTTTATCTGAACATCTTATGTGATTTTGGGGGTAATTATTAATAAATATATTGTGATGAGAATAAATTTTCATCGCGGTTTCTTGGTGGGAGTCTTTTTAAAAATAAATAAAGACAATATATAGCAGTTAAATGCATTTTCATTTTATTTTACGTAATAATAATAATAAAGAATCTGTAGCAATGTAAAATATGGTTATTTATATATTTTCTCAGCATTTACTTTATAAAATATAATGATTGTAACTTCATTTTTTGAAAAAGAAAACAAAAAAAAGAAAACTGAAAGAAAAAAGTATTTGTAAATGGATATTATTTTTGTTTTAAGGCAGCTTTTTAAAAAAATAAAATGACCAAAATACAAAAACACTACAAATATACCTGGATAAATTGAATTTTAAAACAGATAACAAATCCTATAATTGCAAAATTTCATCTTTAATCCAGCCAGTGGTAACAATCAAGAAAAAAAAAAAAAAAAAAAAAAAAAAGGTTATATATAAAATGACAAAACATTTAACCATGACGTAAAAGTGTTTATTAACTTATGAAAACACATTTCTGTTTATATTTAAGAATGAAGTATAATTACACAGGTATCTTCTACAAGCCACGCAAATCACAGCAAAAAAGGAAATATACATTTGGTATAATAAAAATAAACAATAAAAACTATATGTATATATAAACACATACTCACACACACACACATACATACATACATAAACACACTCCAGTGTATAACATATATGACTTAAACATAAAAGTTTCAATCCAGTTTAATGTTGAAAAGCAACAATTCATACTACTGAATATGTGAGCTTTTAAAATTTCAATATAAAATACACTTTCCTAAAAAGTCAATTTTTGCAGTATTAAATATATCTAACTATAAAAATATATAACTACAGTTAGATGTGTTATGTTGAATAGCTTGTCTCATCTTCAGAGATTTATCATAGTTCTAAATTTTGAGCAAATGCTGGTGTAATGATGACTGTAGCTGTCTACAAACAAGCAATATTCTCCGCAATAACAATTCACATTATATAAGCCACGTATATATAAAAAAAATATATATATAAAATAAAAATGGCTGTTACCCCTGGAACTATTTAATTTAAAAAATTGATAAAGTGTAGGTATACCCCAAAAAATTATATATATTTTACACATATGTATATATGTTACAGGAAATATGGGTTTTGGTGCTTGCACTGGTCTATCATCATGCACCCTCCCTCCTTAAATTCTCTTTCACTAGGGGGCCAGACAATGATCTACTTGCAGTATTACATTACCATTTTCATGAGTGAATCGGACATTACACATATCTTCTGAAATGTTAAGAAATTATATTTATTTCCTGTAAAAAAAACAATCACACACACACACACACACACTTAAAGAAATACAAAATTAATATAGATCCAAAATTTATATTTTAAAATGTAGACAAAATGGTTCAATAATTCAAAGTTTATTCAATTGACTAGATAGATAATGTCCCCAGTTTATAATGCTGATGAATTTGTTCAACACAGTAGAGTAAGTGAAGTGGACCAGTGTAATATTATAATTACAGAGTAATCATTTTTGGACAAATAAACTATGATCATTTTTAAAATCAGGACAAAATGGTTGATAAATGTATGCAAAAATAAAGCTGTTTACTTTTTAGATAATAAATTATTTAAAAGGTGTTGTGCACAAGTCAACAGGCCAAGGTATAGTTTACTTTCACAACCAGTTACACTATTCACTAAGTGGATAAATTTGTCTATAAAACTCTCAATGGATCAGCATATAAATTCTGGGTTTGTGCAAAGAGTTAATCTGATGTTTTAAACTTTCACCATTTATTGTATATTTTTGAATTTTTATTATTATTTTTTAGACTATAACCAAGTTAAAAGGAGTTCAATATGAACAATTTTTTTATCTTCTAAAAACAGTTCCATTATAAACTAAACAAGCGACGAGTGCTAGCTGCCGTTTTCCAAAGTTTCTGTCGATTTTGCTTTTGCAGCATATTTTACAGTGTTTTCTAGAATGAGTTTCTCACACACTGTGAGCTGTCGCGCGAGTCTGTGAGCATCTGACAGTGAGTCCTTCTGTAACTCAGCCTCGTCCTCCTGCAACAACAAATAAATAAATGATTGTTTACCTCATAAAATTCGATTCTTAACATTTTGTTACGTGTGATATAGTTTCTGTTTTATGATGAAAACTGATCGAGAAAATATGCATGCTCTTATTAGTTAGCAGAAAAAAAAATTCTTTTAAGTAAACCATTTAACAGAAATGAAAGCACTATTTTAAATCTATTAAAATATTGACACATTCTGAATAGCAAACTAGTAATGTGAAAATAATATTTAAAAAACTGCACCTAGTCGTCCTGAATGATTTTGACGTCAGTATTCTACATCTATTACTAATACATCAGATCAAAAATTCAGAGAAATTATATTTAACTGTTTTGGTTACCTCTCTGGTAGTTGGATAAGCCTTCAGTAACAGAGAGGCTCTCATCTCCAAGAAATTCCACACTTTGAGGTCATTTTCTGGTAACACCGGTTGCCGCAGATCTTTCAGTTTCAACATGTCTTCCACTGTCATTTCTCCAGAAAACTTCTCTTTCAGAGTGTCTGAAGTAAACAAATATATCAGTGCTTTGTTACATATTTAAATTTATATACATGAATGTTCATGGGTGAGTGCTTGTGTGTATATGTATATATGTGTCGGTGAGTGTGAGTGTGATATATATAATAAAGTTCTTTAAAAATACCATCATAATAAAACTTTTTTTCAGTCACTGGTATTATGTTGAGCATACATTTTTAAAAATATGTGCAGCTTACTCTCCAAAAAATATACTTTTTCCTACATTTATTATAGCTTGCATATTAAATTAAATTTATTTTTAATTTTTAATATTTGTTTCACCTTCCTCCATGTTGAAAACTCGAAGAAAAGCCAATAGGTCTCCATCTATTGGATTTTTACCACAGTGCAGAAAATACAGTCTGGAACTGAAATAAGAAACAAATTATTTTAGATATTGACTGTAAGAAGAGTAAGTTTAAATAGTAGTTAAATGTATCCCAGGATTTGGACTAATAAAATTTAGTAATTCTGAAACACAGGATTTAATTATGCTACCTGTTAAATACTTAGCCAAATCATTTATTACAATTTGTTATCTTATTATTCATCATTACAGAATGATAAAAGTTAAGCACCAGATATCACCAGCAAATTCGGAATAATAAAGAAAAAAACACAAACAAAATCAAGAAACACACCAAAAACAAACAAAAATAACAACT
The DNA here is from genome assembly GCA_012295275.1 of Chrysomallon squamiferum. Classification (NCBI taxonomy): domain Eukaryota; kingdom Metazoa; phylum Mollusca; class Gastropoda; order Neomphalida; family Peltospiridae; genus Chrysomallon; species Chrysomallon squamiferum. The sequence continues at coordinate 40,113,006 of CM022665.1, read as the reverse complement.
ACATAAAACTGACAACAAAATAAAACTAATGATATCTTACGGTTCAAGTCCAACTTTAGATAATACTTCTGACTTCAAACCAAACAAAGGATCTCCTTTGCTAATTCCTGCATTAAAAAAATAATAATAATAATAAAAAAAAAAAAAAAAAATTAAAACTAAGATAAAAAATATATTTAAAGAGGTTAAGTAATACACAATGGCCAAGGACATTCATTAAAATACAGGACAGAAAAGACTATCACCCAAATAATCCATCACACTAGTGATAAAAACATTGCCTGTACAATTACTGCCGAAGTTTTTGTTTTTCATTAGTATCATTAGAAAATAATAATAAAAACCTGCTGTTAAAAATATTTATTAATGACTTCATTTCAAATTAGCTTTGATTAGTTTCACTGTTTTCTTGAAAAAAATAAATAAATAATAAAATAAAAAAAATAAAGCCCTATAATTTATTGAGCTGAATTATAAAAATAATATATAGACAGAATATACATACCCAATTTCAGACACAATCTATCATTTTCATTCTCAGGATAAACAAATCCATTATGTACAAGAAATTCAGCATTTGATCTTGCACCATAGAATATGTAAATCTGAAGAACGAAATGGAATAATAATAATAATGGTGATAATGAAATTATAATGATGATGATGACAGTAATGATGATGCAAATGATAATGAAGATAATAATAGTAGTGATAATAATGATGATATTATGGCTGATTGTAGACATTTAAAAACAATAAAGTATATGACATACACAAATTTTATCAATCATATACACTGTCATAATAAATAAATAAATAACTAATAAATGAATATATAAATAAATAATTAAATAAATAAATAAATAAACTGTATTTTTTACACACCTGTTCATCTTTGTTAAAGTCTCTCAGGCAGTAACATTCACCACAATCCTTCTCAACATTGAAATCTGCAGTGAACTGAAAATAAACATAAATAAAGAATGAAAATTTAAAAAAGAAAAGAAAAAAGAACTGTATACCAAAATTAATTTTTTTATATCTGTATTCACACATATATCACATTATGACTGAAAAAAACAAAAAGAAACAAAAAAAAACACCCCAAAATCTCCACCAAATACCAATATTTATTTATTTATTTAATTTTTTAATTTTTAATTTTTATTTTTTTCACTGGACAAAGAATAGATAGATATACTGTAATTAGAAAAGGCAGATTTGTTTTATAATTTAAAAAATCAAATTAATATTGAAACTGTTTAAAACAGAGACCACCACCACTATATCTGCATCCAGAACATTCTATCAGTTTCAGTCTCTCACACACTGAGAATCTGTGTCAGACAATTCAGGTTTCTAAGCTCGTACTCAAGTTAGGTGTGTTTTAAGTGAATGAAAAATGTGTTGAGCTATTGTTTGATGGGAGAGAGACAGAGAGACTTACATGTCCATTAGTGTGATTGCACATGTCCCACAGTGGAATCAGTCCAAAACTTGATAGAGAGCCGTCTGGGCTTGGAATCTGATTTTGTCTGGTCATAACAGTTGACACAGCCCATCTGTAAAACATAATTTTAATATAATTTTAAAAATAAAATACTTTTTTTTTTTCTGAAATTATAATAATTTAAAATAATATATAATGTGATAAAATTAAAAAACAAATGGTTCAAAATAAAAAAGAAATTTGATAAATAAAATAAATTAAAGAATTAAGAAAAAATTTAAAAATAAAGGACTAATAAAACCATTACCTGTAATCATCATATGTGAAGCTATCTTTTAGACCAAGATTAGCAGCTGCTGCACTTTTCTGTTTATAATAATAACAATAATAATAATAATAACAGTAATAGTAATAATAATAATAGTAGTAGTAGTAATAATATTAATAATCATAAAAATAATAATAATAGTAATAACAGTAATAATACTACTACTACTAATAGTAATAGTAATAATAATAATTATAACAATAGTAGTAATAATAATAGTAATAATAATAATAATGATATACAAAAAAAACATAAAAATAAAAGGTGAAGCAGTTTAACCATCACTATTTTACATTCCAGTGAAATTGTGAGTTTATTTAATCATTTAAACAGATGAAGAAACAGACATTATGAACAAAAAATAAACAAACAAACAAATAAACAAAACAAAATAAAACAAACTTAAATGATATATATTGGCAAGACTGTCATCTAAGCTCTTTTCTTACTGAGGTAAAACATTGTTTATAAATGATTTGTATTTTATTTACCTGTAGCAGTCTGTAGAAATATGCATACTGTCTGGCAATATTTCTATACTGACTAATACAGTCACCTGCAAATTAATAAAATAAATAAATAAACAAACTAACAAACAAAGAATAATTTAATAAAAATGTGTAATATACAGGATGGAAAATTAGTTCATTTGTTTACTTGTTTTGTTTAATTAGAAACAGGTAACTCATTACTCCATACATTTTTTTCACTTATTGCAAACAGCGATTTAATTTTTTTATACTTAATAAAATAATCCATGTGAAGTATTAATATATTCAAATGTTTTGTTCATACATTTAGCATATATTTTAAAATCAACACTAGCAAGTCAGATTATTAAGTTAGTTAAAAATATATTACTAAAATTATAAGAATAATATAAAATATCAGTTTTATGCTATACTATAAATCGTGCTTTCAAAAACATATTTTATATTTAATAAAACAATCTCTTGGATACAGAAAGTATATTGGTACTCATTTTTATGAATACAAAGAGAGTATGTTTTAAGTTTAACAGTACATAGTTTCATAAAAGAGTTAACATGATTTTGAAACATGCTAATAATAAAAATAATGTAATAAAAATTACCATGATACAAAATATATTTAGGCACTCTGTCATTACAAATATATTTTAAAAGATTATAGTTTCATAAAAAAGATAACATCAATTTGAAACATACTGTGAAAATTAAAAATACTATGATAAAAAATGACAAATATTGTTTAAAAGATTTTAGTTTCATAAAAAAGATAACAAGAATTTGAAACATACAGTAAAATTAAAATAAGTGTATTAAAAAAAAAAAAAATGTATTTAGGCATTCCGTTTACACAAATAGAGATTGTTTTAAAAATCAGCAGTTTTATGAAACAGTTAACATGATTTTGAAAAATACAGAGTGTAATGAAATTTACCATGAACAGGGGATCCCTTCAAACAGTTAAGATCATCTACACTGAAGAATAATGGTGTCGTGTAGCTGGATGGAAGAATGTCTGAATTAAATCAGGAAATAAACCTGAATGAATGACTTAAAAACAAACCTAGCTTCTCTAACTCCTAGACAGTAACAGAAACATTGCACATGAACAAAGATTATGTATAGAAATATAAACACTCAATATGTAATTAGTATATAAATATTACACTTTATTATTAGCAAAGTTTGGTTACCAGTTATAATAATATATAAAAGTAATTTAGGCAAATGGAAAATATATTTGGATTATATGTGTGCATATCATCAAATTTTTATTTTACTGGTGAAGAAAACTTTTTTTTTAATATAAACTTTAGCATGACTTAGCAATAAAAATATAAATTAGTAAAATTTATCTGACTAGTGAAAGGATACCGATATAGGGTTTCCAGAAAGAATCCGACTTCTTTCTCTCACACAGTACGTGTAGTGCTAATGTTACATTAGGCATTGCTTGTAACATTCTGTCTTCAGCATAGAGAGCTCCTACAATATAATTATAATAATAACAACAACAACAAAAACTAAAAAACACACACAAAAAAACGGAAATAAAATTATATAAAAATAAAACGAAATAAAATAAATAACTGTTATATTATTATTTAATTTTAAGTAACCTCAGTGGAAACTATACATAATTTGTACACAAATCTGCTTTGTTTTTTTGTTAAATGTTACAAGAATTTCAGTTAAGGGAAGATAACTCTTTTTTTTTTAAATTGTGAAAGAAATGGATTACGTAAATAAATACAAACTATTAATATGTATAATCTTTCACGGTAATCAATAAAATTCTAACAGCCTGTGGGCAAACTGATAGAAAGTACTGTGTTTAAATCATGACATTGTTAAAAAAAGAAAGAAAGAAAAGAAAATACTAGATTATACACATTTTCTAGTTTGGTGTTTAATCTTCATAAATTTATTAGCAAAAGTTGTTATTTAGAAGATTGAAAAAAATAAAAATAAAAATAAATACATTTTTTTTTTTTAATTATGACTACAGCATATGAAATATATTTGGGATGTTACGTCATGATAGGTAATTTCTTATAAAAATAGTCTGTGATGTGAAGTTTTCCATGTTGATATTTTACCTGAAGTACAATTATTTTAAACTTAAACCCGGATAAATTAGACACACATACCTAGTTCAGATTTCTTTGCTGAATCAACAGTCATCATCAGCTTTCTAGGTATGGAGAGAAATAGTTCTGAGGCCTAAAAATGAATTTACTTTACATGTATGTTAGGAGAATGAAATGAAAAATAATGTAGAGTACTTAAGTAAAAATCTCCTAATTATTTTGACATAAGCAATATTTTAATTTTTTTACATCCCTGCATTATCATATGACCAGATGAAAAACTTTATTATATATAATCCAAGTTTTATTGAATCCATCTTATTTTGACTATGCATTTTCGGATGAATATTTAGATAGAAAATGTTCTTATGCTGTTTAAGTACAAGAAACTAAAATCTGTATTACAGACAACTGTATTACCCAAAACTACATCTAATTCAAACTGTTTAATCTGGGGTTTTTTTTATCAAATGTGTATTTTAAATTCATATTCAAAAGTCCATGGCTATGTTAATTATATTTGAATTATTACTTATGGAAGTTGTGCAATACGGTAATAAAGAAAATTCAGATTCAGAAATAATTACTATTGTTATGATAAGTATAACTTGCATATAATAATAATAATAATAATAATAATATTAATAACTAATAATAGATTAACTAATTAAGAAACAAACAAATAAAGTAAGAAATAAAACAAAATAATGTCGTAAATTTAAAATTAGGATCTAAAATTTGATGTATTTCTATCTGAAGAATGTTTACAATGTAGCTTGAGGATCCCTGATTTGAAATTCTGAAATCTGAAAAGTTCCATAATCCAAAAAGCT